>JACEFZ010004457.1:0-194562 GCA_014155875.1 Cepaea nemoralis
CCGAAAGACTGAAAACGCATGACTTTAGGTCAAGAACTGGCACGCCGAGATTGCCACTGGAGCGAACCCACCTGATCGCGAAGGTCACAAGGGCATTCTAGCTGTGGACGTCGTTCCGTGCAGACGCACCACGTAGATAAGATGGCTGTGGCTTAACATAATGCCTCCATTTTAGTCATTGTTTAGCAGTGTTATATATTGTGTATTGTAGCATATGTGACTGTGATGATGTCTACGCTAGTATGTTGATTATAGATGAAAACATACACTTGTGTGTCCGAGTCACATCTGTGTTTGAGGGCAGAGTTGTATTCAATTGTAAGGTGAGTTTACAATTAGCAAGATCAGGTGTTGAATAATTATCAGCAAAGCGAAGATGAATACTCAAGTAACAGACAGAGCCTGTCTCTTGGTGTGGACGACGAAGCAGAGAGAGAAGTAACCATGGTGGCGAATGGGACAGGAGGCGAGAAGTTATAACTAATATCCCTAGGCATCTGTTAATTCGCCTAAGCCCCAGCATTTCGCACCCTGGCAGGAGGATAGTGTCATCACAGCCAGATCTTCAAGCCTCTTGGTCAGAGGAGACCATTGAATTCTATTTGTTATTGTTGTCTTTGTAATCCAATATAGTCAATAAGAATAAAGGTCACAAACGACATCCATAGTTTCATTCCTATTCCTATTTCAAATAACTGACATAGTAGAAATTATGGGACATGCTGTAGTGGCATGGAAAAGACAATGGGCTTCATCCTGGTGCCAGGGGTGTTGATATAGCATGACCAGTGACTGGAATGAAGGCGGTCTTGTGAATGGATTAAATTATATATAATTATGACTATGTTTTACACAGTAACATAAAGTAAGTAAATGTCTCTTGTACACAGCTGAGGTGTATTGAGCATGTGGTGCTAGATCCATGTTTGAATAGACCAATCAACACTCCAGGGCATGATGTGGTCAATATCACACTGACCGCCTTTATTTCCCAAGACATTTTCTGGTGCCCATTTTAGGTTTGGGAGCCCAGGTCAATGAAACAATTCTGCCTTGATGAGAATTCAACCCATGGACCAGCGGGCAGACAGGCAAGCATCTAGCCACTATGCTACCACAGCTGCTACTGTTTTACTTGTGTCGTAAGTACAAGACCCATGTTCATATCATGGAGTGATTTGGGTAAATGGTAACAAGCATAGGATCATGAGTTGAATTGTCAAGATTGACAAATAAGTTCGTAGATTCCAAAAATATATTTTGCATTAAATAGCCTTATGTTCCACAGTTCTATTCACACTTTAGCAGCTTACATGTATCTCATGTTTTTGGCAGGGAGCGTCAGAAGCTGAGACTACAATGCAAGCAAATGGATGACAGAGTTAATGCTTGTACACAAGAAAACAAAGAAGGAGCAGCATCACTAACAAGCATTGATGTATCTCAAGAAGGCATTGAAGAGAGGTTGTCTTGGATGAATAGGTAATATATTTACAGCAGTTTAATACACTCAACATAGTGGAATGGTGCATCATCATCATCGTCATCTTAGGCATTCATTCATTAGTGAGCATGTCATATCAGAAACCTTTGGTTCGAAACTGGCTTCCTAAAGTTATTTCTAGAATCACAAGAGAAGGAAATTGTGATCATTACCTTTAGTTAATAGAAAAGACCCTTTTCACGCCATGAGATGTATTGGATATATGATTATGGTTCCATATTTTTTATAAACACCTTGGCACTCAGTGGGTGATGTGGTTAATATCATGTCAACTGGGTCCACCTGGGAACATAGGTCAATGAAAAATCTCAGCCTTGAAGGGAATTCAAGCCTATGATGATCGGGCCAGCAGGCAAGTGTGTTCGACGCTGCACTAGTATGGCTCCCATGAATATGTAAAATATACATTAAACAAGCAAATTTGACCAGAAAACTGGAAGCCAAATTACACACATGATGCAGAAAAAGTAGAAATGACATTTGACATTTTCAAGTCTCATTTACCATTGTGAATACCAGACAAATAAATTATGAAATGCCATAGGTTTAACACAAGATGAACACAAGAAACATAGTTGGCCAAATACAATTAAGCTTCAGCTTTTACAGATTAGGTGCTAGTAGGATTTGATTCATTCTTATTTTCTAGAACGTGAGTAAAAGTGTTGAAGTAAAATGACCAAGTAAAATTACCATTTTGTGATAATATAAACCAAAATACATTAATTGCCGGGAAGGTTAACCCGGTCAACAAATGCCCGCTGAAGTCGGATGTGTTGGCCTAACAGCACAAGAACGCAGCTCTGCTGTAAACAGGCACAACGAATCATGTTCGAAAAAAAAAACTCTGGATGAACGCAGAAGAATAAATACATTAATTGTTTATTTTCTTTTGTACTTTGTGATTGGTAAAGTTTATTCCATTTTTTGCGACTGTTATTTTGTTATCATCACTAATTAACTTCACCCATCATGCATAATAAAAAATATTGCAGCAGATAAAGATAATCATTGGGGCAGTGTATGCATTTGTGTAGGTGTTTATATTTATTTGCACTTTATTAATTGTACTGCCTTTCTGTTTCAGCTTCACTGAATGGACTATTTTAAAAAAGAGTAAAGGGAAAATTCACTTTGGATTTCTTTTCAACACCCTTATCTTGGAAGTGGTTTTAACAGATAACAGCAATTCTTGTCAAAAGATTTCAAGAGTTAATTTACATTCAAGACTTGCATGTGAGTATATTTACGCATATTCTTGTGACTGAAAAGAATGCCTTCTTATCAGAAATGTCCTTCACTAGTTTAACTTATTCTTTACCAAACTGACCATACATTTATTGGTTACAATGAAGTGCTGGCCGTAGTCTTTACTCCGACTATGAAGGTGAGAAAGTTGAGACTTTCAGAGCTCCACACAGGGTGATGAAACCAATGTTTCATGATTCCTGCCCTTTGCATGCTTCAGTAAAAAAAACTGGTGTAGACAGTTTAGTGTGGCTGCTCAAATGTTGCTGATCTGCCAAAATCTCAAAGACCACCTACAGTGAAAAAATGCTCAAAATGTGCCAGCCAGAAAACATTTTGATGATCATGGTGACGGTAGTTGAGACTTGGGTTCACGATTATGACCACCAATACAAAACTTCAACATGCAATGAAAACCCAAGGCTCCTCAACACGGTTCAAACCAAGGGCACAGAAATCAGCAGGAACAGTTGTGCTGTATATTTTTGAGATGCCAAAGGAGTCCTATTGACAGACTTTCTGCCTTCTGGAAACAGTTAATGGACAGTACTCTGCAGATCCTTACTAAACTGAAAAAGGTTGTGACCAGCAAATGAAGGATAGCATGTAATCACAAATCTTCCTTTGCTTCAAGACAATGTGCCTGCTTGTGCAGCTAGCAGCCGAGAAGTTGAATATTGGGATTCTTCTATGCCCAACCTGTTTATCAGATTTGGCTTCATTAGACTTTTTCTTTTCCCAAATCACGTGATAACTGAATTAGATAGAAAATGGGTATTCTATCCCCAGGTCTTTTCAAGGTCAGGCTGGATTGGCATAAGTATGTCAATTCAAATGGTGACTAAATTGAAAAGAAATAAACACTATTCAACATTTCAGTTCTTTTTTTTATGTTTCGTTCATAGTCATAGCAAAGACTTATTGCTAGCCTCTTGTATATACAGTGGTACATCGGGTTACGAACGCCTCAGGTCACAAACAGTTTGGGTTACGAACAACAATTTCAAAAAAATGTTTGTCTCGGGTAACGAACAGTGCCTCAGGTTACGATAAAAGGCAATAGAAAGAGGCAAGGTTTAACTTGGAGACAAACGATTGCGTACAGTACAAACGAAGGCCACGCAGTACTAACATCGCTTAGTCCTAGCCTAGTAGCCTAGTATTGCACGTGTGCGCAGCCTCGCTTTCATTGGCCTTACTACACAGCAGTAAAAGATTTCTTAGCAGTGGCACTGTGTTCAGTTTATTCTTTCATTATTTTCTTTATTAACCCCATCAAGTATGAGTTCAAAGAACGGTAGTGGTGCTGCTAGGAAGCAGAAACGTATAACAGTGGAGGTAAAGAAGGAGATTCCCGGTCGGCTGCCAAGAAACAGCGACAAGAAACTCCTGAAACTAATGATTCAGAATAGCAAAGAAAGTGACAAATTTCCCATGCTTGTTTTCTTGGTAAGAAAGGTAGACTAAATCTTTTTTTATTTTACATTTGATTTGTTTGGTTGTTTTCTTTCTCTTTATTTAATACATGAAGTACACGCATTCTTTGCATTTTGTCAGGTAAACGACTGGATGTTAATAAAAAAATAAGAACGATTCTTTCATCTTGAAATGGATTGTCTCTTTCATTGATTTCAATGTGCCGGGTTATGAATGTTTCGGGTTACGAACCAAGTTCTGGAACGAATTAAGTTCGTAACCCGAGGTACCACTGTACAGGATACACTTTTCTTAACTGTCTCTCCCATGTTACACTAATCCACCCTGTTCCAATTGTTGCTTTACCCCTTCTCGACCCATAGTTTTTTAAACTCCTTCAGACTAATTACTTTTGCTATAAATAATTGCAGTCACTGCCACTGCAGTATGACAGGTCTCCTGTTCCAACTGTGTAATTTGATTGTTGATAGTATGCCAAGTCAAGACCTCTATGAACACGTGTTCCATAAGTGAATTATGTTGCAGTGTGTTAGGTCTGTGGCACATTAAGTTAGTTTTGATTTTGTCAGGCCTATCTTCCTAGTCTGGCTGTCCCCTAACCTAACTATAGACTAGCAGCTCTCTCTCTCTCTCTCTCTCTCTTTCTCTCTCTCTCTCTCTCTCTCTCTCCTACCCCCCTTCTCTCTCTCTCTCTCTCTCGTTCGTAGTACACCAGTATAATAATAGTATACCAATTATCGCAGAGATGACTAACTTTAGTCTACAGTGGTGAGTGCAGGTTCACATCCTTTCCATTCCCAGCCCTGATGAGAAAATTTAGGACAAATGCCTCTGTTATGCTGACTAAAGACAGTCTGTAAATACTCAAGAAAGCAGCTTTGAATTGCCATATTTAAAAAGTAGATAGAGTTGCACTTGGTATACCTAGAGATAGAAAGGAGACTTCACAATTAATTTACTAGACAGGACAGTTCATCTCTCCTACTGTTAGATATATTCAATTCCCCCCAGCAGTTGTAACAAAACATGTTTCAAGCCTTCACGTATACTGTTATAACAATTATACGAGTGAGTTATAGCTAACCCATTAATGATTGTTTATTTATTAGGAACGTTCATTTGAAATCAGTTCGCGCCGCACCGCGCGTAATTGCGTATGTTGAACATGATCATGTCATAGTCATGTCATAAGTACTGACCAATGAATAAAAGAGCACGTGCTTATCGTCCCATGATGCAAAGGTTCTGTTTCTGACCGTTAAGAAAATGGCCGGGTTGATCCAAAAATCTGTCCAAAGAAGCTCAAAGAGCAGTGATTCAGTTTCTTTCATTTCAAGGATGTCGACCAGAGGACATTCATCGAAGAATGCAGGCAGCGTATGGTAACAAATGTGTGTCGAAGATAACAGTAACAGATTGGGCACAAATGTTTTGGAAAGGACGTCAGTTCATGACAGATCTTCGATGGCCGGGTCATGCGCATATTGTTGCAACAGAAAAAACCATCGCCAAAATTGATGCAGCAGTATAGCTGGCACGGCACTTGATGATGATGATGAGTATAGATGAACCGTTGTCAAAGCATACGTTCGCTAGCAAAGGAATTTGATGTGTCAATTGGGAAAATTCAAAAGGTCGTTTGTAAGAAACTGCAATATCGGAAGGTGTGTTCACAGTGGGTATCACAAATATTGACCGACTGCCAAAAAGAGGTACGCATGGGATGGTGTTTGAACCATTTGCTGCGTTACAGAGTGGAGGGTGATGCATTTCTCTTCCGCATAGTGGCAGGCGATGAATCATGGTGGCACCACTTTGAGCCGAGCAGCAAAAGAGAGAGCATGCAATGGAAGCATGCTGGATGACCAAAAGCCAAAATATTCAAGTTACAGTTTTCCGCTGATAAGGTTATGCTGAGCGCATTTTTTTAACATGAAGGGCTGTTAACATTAAGTATTGTTGGCTGACTTTAAAGAACCTGGTGTTAACATCAATTCTACTCACTACTTGGAAACACTGGACAAGCTGCAAAAAGCCATCAAGAATAAACAACCCGGCATGCTTTCTCGCAGTGTGATTTTGTTGCACGATAATGCTCGTTCGCATTTTGCAAAGATTTTGCAGGAAGCTTTAGCTTGGAAGAAGTGGGAAATTCTGCAACATCCAGCCTATAGTCCTGATTTGTCACCATGTGATTTTCATTTGTTCGGACCTCTAAAAAAATGCTCTCAAGTGGCAATGATTTCACACAGATACTGACGTATTGAATGTGGTAAACACTTAGTTCAGTGAGCAACACAATCCTTTTTGCGGATGGCATTCGCCGCCTATCTAAGCAATGGGATGCTTGCCTGAATGCCTACGGCGACGACTTATGACCAACCCATGGTGCATAATTCATTCAAAATGAATGCTTTGTTTAATTCTACCACACCTGTTAATGTTTCTTTCATGCTTTTGTAATATAAAGGGGAGTCTTCATGGCGAAGTGGTCAAGCCGTATGACTTCGGGCTCCGAAGGTTGTGGGTTCAATTCCGGGCCGCGTCTTCCGGTTCATGAGTGAAATTTTTCGAAAACTCCTGTGGGTCGTCGCTAGAGCTACGGAGTTCGTGCTGCGGAAAGAGACCGAGCCATATGGGATAAAAACCCGGTGCAATGAAGTCGACCCTGTCGACTTTTAAGCAACTTCTTAAGTAATAAAAAGCCATTGGAATGGGTTTCAAATGAACGTCCCTAATACAATTTTCTCCTTTTTATTTGTCTTAATATCCTATCTTTTGCTATATTGAGTTCTTGTTGACTGGATCTATTTTTTATCTTTTCTATCAAATTAATAGCTTTCTCATTTTTCTGTAAGTGTTTAAAATATGCCCATGTATTTTATGTCTGAATCAGCGGGAAGCAAGCCGTGGGCAAAGCTGGCACATAATTTGACAGTGCTAAATGTCAGCTGCCGGAGATTGCAGGATTCCTACACAGATTATTACCAGATGCAACAGGTACTTATTGTGTCTGAGCTTTGGGATTTGTTGATTATTAAGAATGCAGATACACTTAAACTATCACTTTGTATTAAAAATTGAGAAATCAGTTTTAAATTTGGACACTGAATACACAAAAACAGTGAGCTGTCAAAATAGTAATATTTAAGGTTAGTTTTTCTACTTTATAACATGCCATGTTTGGAGCAATGAAACAGAAATGACTCAGATGTAAGACACTCATGCCAAGCTGGAATATACTCAGTCTCTGTGTATATAGACTGTGGCTCATGGGGTTATTGAACGTAGCTTTACAATTCCCCAACATACTGGGGGATGTTTTGAAATCAGCCACAGACGATTTGGGAGCTGATCGCTTTGCATTGAATTTTACAATGGGATGAGGGTCAGTTGTTCAGAAAGCAATGGAAAATTACTGAATGTAAAAACAGCCTAGGAAATCACAAACAACCAATCAATGCTGGGGTTGTTTGCAACACCTGTAAAGGACATGCAAAAACATATTTATATCATAAATACATAACATGTTTTAATATCAAAGCAGTCAGCGATTGTGCAGTAACTGAGACCTTAGCACAAATGTTGTTTTTAAAAGCTACTTCTACAAACATGGAGGAGCTGCTGGCCGAGTGGCTAGAATGCCGATTTTCTTTCAGGAGACCCAGGTTCGAATCCTTGGTAAAGCGTGGAGTTATTTTCTGTCGGGGGGCAACCAAAAAAAAATCTTACCTGCACAGATTGCGGCGACTGCAAAAACATATTTATATCATAAATACATAACATGTTTTAATATCAAAGCAGTCAGCGATTGTGCAGTAACTGAGACCTTAGCACAAATGTTGTTTTTAAAATCTACTTCTACAAACATGGCGGAGCTGCTGGCCGAGTGGCTAGAATGCCGATTTTCTTTCAGGAGACCCAGGTTCGAATCCTTGGTAAAGCGTGGAGTTATTTTCTGTCGGGGGGCAACCAAAAAAAAAATCTTACCTGCACAGATTGCGGCGACTGCACTAGCCGGGTGGCCTTAATGCCTCAGGCTCAAGACGACACCACCAACCCAACCATACACCGCAGGGTACTATATTGGCAGTAAATGACAGTTTCAATGACATGACAAACATGTAAATTATCTTGGATATTATTTTATTTCAGCTGCTGACAGATGTTTCGGCCATTGTGTGTAATTTTCGACAGTTCAGCATGGAGCTGAAACTAGCTCACTTAAAGCACTGTCTAACCATAGATGACAACAGGTAAGTTGCAGTTTATTGGAACATATCCAACAGATAATTAACTCATTCTATGGGCGTATGGAACATCCACTGATAACTTGCTGAGTTGTATCTTCATAAGAATGGCTTTGGACTGTCAAGAGTAGACAATTTGCATTCTTGGTACCGAAAGGAAATCCAGAGAATACACTAGTAGAGATGGTTAAACTGAAGTGTCATCTATACATGTTACAGTTTTAGACATGCTTGAATGCAGTAATCCATATTTCCAGGAATTTTTGAAATAAGAAATGTTAAAATACTGAAGACAAATGTTCCATGCCAGGTGTTCCCAATGTCTGAAATTCTATTTCAAGTAGCAGATCCTTTGCAGAACATCGCTCTCATCACGGCGCACTAAATGATCTCTCTATCTCTGGCCATGTCTCATGCCCAATGTGTCTGCAATGCACTGGTAGACCCCTGCCATGTCTTACAGGAGCTGTGCCTTCCATCACGGTTGTCTCTCAGCCACAGAGACATTTAATACTGCCAGATAGTGTTTCAGTTTCCCAGACATGATGCTGTTCATGAGCCAGTTTTATTCCATGTTGACGTCTGGTAGAAGTTCAGTATTTTTCTCTTTCTCTGTCCACAGTATTCTAAGAATTTTTCCATAACATTTCAGCTCAAAAGCCCCAATGTACTTCTTTAGCGATCCTGATATGGTCCATGACTCACATCGACATGTTGCCACCCGAGAGATGCATGTTCTCAACAACTGAACAGGCTTGCTAGACTGTTTAATCTGTGCACTGGTATGGCCAGCCTGCAGCTAACTTCTTTCCAACAACCATTGTTTGAATATGGAGCCCAAATATTTACAGTCTGTGACATTTTCAATGTCTTCATTGTTGATTGTGATATGCGGTGTGTAGTTTGTCTGTAGATACTATTTGTGTTTTGCTGAAGTTCAGAAAAACATTGAGATTTTCACTGTTTCTTGACAAAGTCAGCTCTTCTAATCCTTTTGCACTATTTGAGAGGAGGAATTACTGCAAGCAGATAATAAGCATCTCGTAATTTAGTGAGCTACAATATTTATCACTCCTGTTTGAGGACAGATATGAAGTACTGTTTTTCTTTTCTTCCTTTTACTAACTAATAAATGCTATTTCTGACAGGTTGAAGTTCACAGTTTCAAACAGGAAAACACGACAGAAGATCGCACTGAGCACGGTTGTGGAACCAAACTATCATCCTCATGACCCATTGGTGTGGACTGCAACAACACTGATAGGCAGTGTCTCGTATGTACAATTATTCTCTGGCATGTTTAGCATTATCACAATGGTTTTCTTTTCTGTCATCACTGTCTCTAAATATACTCTCAGCTGGAGGTCAGCGTGGCCGAATAGATAAGTGTGGCCATCCTTATACATCCAGTGTGCTGATGCTGAGGTAGCAACTAACGTTGATTTCCCGTCCTTGACTTGGGGGACATAAATTACAAGCACCTTTGAAGTCGGAATGGTTCGCCTGATAGCGAGGTACACACAAATATCGGTCCAGTAGCACATGTATGGACTATGTTTGAGTTCAAATCAAGCAAAGGTAAAAAAAAAAAAAATTACGCTCAGCTTGTGATTCAAGATTAATGAATTATATGCATGAAGTTAAAAAACGTTAAAGTAATAACACATATTCCCCCCCCCCCCCCGTTTAATTTTTAAAAATGGTCCAAAGAATTGTATTGTTTTTCAAACTATGTCTCATCTCACCTTATTCTTCTTGTACCTTGCAGTGGAGAGGTGAAGCATAAACAGAGGGAGAGTGCCCGTTTATGGGCTTCATATATCATGATACCCTTGGGTTCTGTTATTCCCTCTGTCCATTGTTTACGTAGTCGGGCTTTTCCGTTTGGTCTGAAGATCATTGCTTGTTGTGGTATACTGTTAGTTGGTAGCCAAGTTATATGGCCAAACCATTTTAACTTGCTGTTTTTCTGATGAAATCTAGCACTGCTAGACTTAGTCCTGATTTCTTAATTTCTGATTTGTCTCTCTTTTTGATACATTGAGCATTCTTCTCAGGAATCTCAATTCCATTGTAGTTTTTATTTTATTTTTTTCTGTCATTGTCCAGGTTTGGCATTGGGAGCATAGAGTTGGTGGGAAGATTATGTTGTAGAGTGCTTTTTTAATATCTATTTATACATGTTTGTTCTTTAGTATTGGTGCCGTTTGTCCAATGAGTTGGTTTGCCTTATTGCATCTATTTTTGATCTCGTCTTATGATTTGCCATCAGATGATATTACACTTCCTAAATAGTTGAAGCTCTTTACTTGTTTCAGGGGGTGTTCTTTTAGATGAATCTTTGTTGTTTTTTCTTCTTTGGTTATAGTCATTACCTTTATTTTACTGATGCTAATTTTCATGTTATGCTCCTTAAGACCTCGTTTAGGCTGATTTATGTGGACTTCTGATTTTGCTATTAGTGCTTGATCATTCCCAAATAGTTCTTTAATGGTGTAATTTGCCGTTGGTTCTTCTTGTGTTCTGTTCGTCATGCGGTATTACGGTCTCTGTTTAGCTGGTTTCTTTACATATGCTGCCTATATAAGTTATAGACAAGAGGGAGGATAGGATACAACCTTGTTGTACTCCAGATCTTACGGTGAAGGGTTCTTTGTGTCCTCCATTTGTTCTTACCGTACATTCACTGTTGTTGTATAAACTTCTACATACGTTTGTTAGATGTTAAAATTATGTTAAGCTATCAAAAAACATTTTTCTTATTTCTTGCTGTTTCCCATTATAATTATCTCTAGGATTACATCCAGCAGTAATAATCTGTTTAGATTGCACTTTCACACATAGCACAATTGTGCACATACACATTTGGGAAACATTGCGAATGAAACAAATCCATTTCTGTAATAGCATCAGTATGATCTGCGCTGTCAGCTGCATTTTCAGGTTTATTTCTTCCTCTGCAAAAACAGTTTGTATGTTCCTTTACCTAACTGTGACAGATTGTGTGTGTTTCTCTCTCTTAATGTAACAACACCTAAAATACCAGTGAAAGTGGTTAGGCAAATTATATCTTATAAAAATTTTGGGATTGTGCAAAACAATGGATCAGGTAAAATGCTTCTAAACACAAGTGAAACAGTACTTCTCTCAGGCCATACAGACAAAAATGGCATGACAATGGAGTGGTCCTAATGCTATCTATCTAATATGCGCACTATTCTTGGCTGTAAAAGAGATACAGCATGCAGGGCGATGTGCTACCCTCTTGATTTTCCAACCATTGAAGACAAAATACAAGTTTGCAGAGCAAGTGCCTACCTCAGAGTTAACGCAAACACACAACATCCACTGCATAGTGAAATTATGAAGGTGAAGGACAGCAGGTTAAAAAGAGGACGGTCGTGGATGGGTCAAGCCGAAGACATTCTTCAACAGGTGTGTTCACTTGAAGATTTAGAACCTGGCGAGGAGTGTGTACAACTTCCAACAGATTTCTGCACATCCTTTTCAGTTTGTATCCAACTAAACAGAAAATGCAGACAAGAAAATCCGGCTGCTGTGGAGGCGGAAGTACAAGCGTTGATTTTCGAGAATTCGCTAGATGGTGATGCTGTCATCTACACAGATGGGTTGGTCGTCCGATATGTGAGAAGCTCATGGGCCTTTACGGTTCGGGCCGGAGGGAGAATTGTGAAGGAGGTCTCTGGTGCTTTCACTGAAACCACAAGTAGCCTGACTATGGAAGTCATGGCAGTAAGTAAGGCAATAACATGGCTCGAGACACAAACATTCACTAGAGCATGTTTCCTTAGTGACTCAATTAACATGATCAAGAAGATAGAGGCGGGGTTGATCCGGAGAGATTGTTTCTGATTCTGGAGTGGTCTCGGCTGGCAAAGATTAGTTTCATCTTCGTGCCAGGGCATGCGGGAATACAAGGAAATGAGCGGGCTGACAAGCTTGCAGGTGAGGCTACGGTGGAGGGCGGACGCACCATGGACCAGGCTGACATTCTGAATGCTCCACGAGAAGTAAGACTTTTGAGAACACTACGCAGGAAGCCAAAGAAGATTGATAAACCAACACAGAACTGGTGTCGTTAACTGCTACACGCTGCGGGATTTGCTGAGGAGGGGATCCGAGCAATTATGGACTGAATAGTTCGATGTGCAATGAGAATGATCTGTTGACTAACTAACTGAGGCAGAGAAGCACTAATGAAATGAGAAGCAGTGAGTTGAGTTCTAGAATAATGACAGCAACAATTAAAACCACATAAACAAAAAGGTGTACTGCTCAAACAATTTTAGAGATGTAGATTCAGTCCACAATCTGCTGCTAGGTAAAATACAATTTAAACTAACATAAATAACATGAAAATGAAAACCTTGCAACACTTAATAGCCGAGGTTAGTTTGGAAGACTGCTAGACGGCTAAAAGCATTTAGTAAAAGGTGAACAAAAACATAAGGCATGGATAACACCTGAAACACTTTAAAAAAGTGAACAAAAACATAACGCATGGATAACACCCGAAACACTGGAAAAAAATAAATAAAAGAAAGTGGAAATAGAAAAACAGATTTAAATAATAGCAAACCCAGCGCCAATGAATACGTTGGGGTGAGTCAAGATCAAACATCACATCACTTCATATATTCCCATACGCGCTCCATCTTCATCTTCAACAGCCAGTGAAGAGTCTCCAATTGCGGTCTGATTATGTGTCCATCTGACCTTTCCTAGGAGTATTGAATGTCGGTCAAATCCTCTAGTCACTCCCTACCTTGGTCAAATCCTCTAGTCACTCCCTGCCGAACAATTCTCTCTAGACTGATTTATCTGTTCTTCCACACAATGTCGGTCAGATCCTCTAGTCACTCCCTGCTGAACTATTCTCTCTAATATGATGATTTATCTGTTCTCCCACACAATGTCGGTCAGATCCTCTAGTCACTCCCTGCTGAACTATTCTCTCTGGAATATGATGATTTATCTGTTCTCCCACACTATACACATGATCCCTAAGGGCTGTGACCATGTCTGTTTTATCATGCACCAATACCCCACCCAACAGTGCAAACTCAGCCAGCCTGATTTGTTTCCCCACCACACCAACATGACCTGGGTAAAAGATCCAACAGATGCTTTCTATTTTTGATTTTTTCATTGAAGCCTGCCACTCTGCACAAAGCTGCCTGTGTTCATCTTTCTCAGCGTTCTCTGAGTCCACTACAATCAAGACATGCGTGGCGTGCTGTTTGTCCTCCAGCCAGCACAACACCACAATGATTGCCTCCATGTCCACTCTCAGAGTAAATGTTGTGATGTCATATGCCAGTTAAATAACTTAGTTGCATGTCCTTTCCAGATTGAAGCAGTCAACCCCAGCATTTTTTGGTTGTTCGTAATTCCTGGGCAAGTTTATGTTCATTAGTTTGACATTGCTTTCTGAACAACTGGCACCCAATCCATTTAATAAAAAACCATGTAAGGTGGTCTGCTGCCAAATCATCCACAGCTGTGTTTCAAATGCGAGTATGAGGGATTGTGAACTTCGTCCGTAACCCCTTCGCCAGAGAGCCGGCATATGCCAAGGTCTCCTGCAATAAACACCACCAATTAATCTTCGCTATGAACCCCCAGACACTTTTTTGTCTCTTAGCACAGAGCCATCTGTAGACGACTACATCATTTGGGTGTGAATCAACTGTTGCACCTCCCAGTCAGTGCTGCCTGCTGGCCAATCCCTGCACTCCTGGTCCAATATAATCATGATCCTGCACAGATCTGACTTTTTCTCTGACATTCTGACCCACTCCCCTCCCAATGTTCTCAAGCATGCACACTTCTCTGATTGTATTCTCTGCCTGAGCCATTCATAATTATCCTTGTGTTCTCTGCCTGAGCCATTCATAATTATCCTTTTATCAGCCTTTGGCACTTATCTGTTTTCAGAGCTTCACACATGAAGTATTCCCTGTCTACAACCACTCAGAGATATAACTTGCTTGCTTGCCTGTTGAAACTTGAACGTGTCCGCAATCATTGGCAAAGCTAAGATGTATTTCATACAAACTGCTGGCATTCCTTGTGTATCCCAGGATCACACGCACAACTTCATTCTGTATTTGCTTTAGTTTCACACTGAGAATCCCAATTCATACTAAATTACTGAGATAATTTGATGTTGATAGAGTATGAACATCATTTTTTATTCCATGTCCATTATTGCCAGTCTTCAGTAGATTATGAGCTTTATTAGAACACGATTACAAGAAACAAAATGGACGTTGCAGCCAAAGCCTTCATCAGCACAGAAAAAAACAACACAAACACAAAACTGATCGAGGAACACTACATGAAAATACAGAGGTTACTTATCTGAATCCAGTCTTGGTTGAATGCATCTTAAGCGCTAAATAATCTCTTAGTGTCTAGAGAGCACCATAATAAGGCATCTTATCTGGGTTGATGACACAGCCTATCTCTGTTGCACCTGTCCATCACTTTTTTTTTTACTGTCCTCTTGCACAATTTGTGTCCCGTCTCTACCCTGATTATATGCAAGGACATAACCTGCAAATGTCAGAGCCAATGAAAAAGGTAGGAAATACGAAAAAAAGGGGGAATGATGTTCTGAAAATACAGTGAAGGGGGGCACAGGAACATTTTTTAGTTAGGAAATACGAAAGAGGGGGGGGGGGGGGGGGGTGGGATTGGGGGGGATGATGTTCTGAAAATATGATGAAGGGGGCCACAGGCCAAAAAAGGTTGAGAACCACTGTGCTAAAGAAAGGAGATATGTAGGAGTGTGAAAATTATAGAGTAATAACAATACATGCTGTGTGTTTGCTGCAAGTCATTAATACAGCATTCAGCAGAAGTAATCAAAAGCTTATATCATTGTTTCATTGTCTTCACAAAGGCTTTTGATAGAGTACAACATGATAAAGATGCTTGCAGTCTCCAAACTGGTGAGAAAAACCGTAGACTTATAAAGAACATATACTAGAATCAACATTCGTTGGTTTTCATGGCCGAAACGATAAAAACGTACATTCTTAAACATCTGGATGCTGATGCCGAGGTAAGGAGTTCAACCCCTACACCGGACAGTTGGACTAAAATGTTGACCTATCATCCTTGACTTGGGGAGTAAATTGCAAGTACCTCTAAAGTCGGAGTGGGTTCACCTGATGGCGAGGGACACTGTTGTAGAGAAATCTAATCCACACACAAAAATCAGTTCAGCACTACTAGAAAAAGTGTGTATGGATTATGCTTGAGTTCAAAGCAAGCGAGCGTAAAAAAAAAACAAAAAAAAAAAAAAATTTCGCCATAAAAAATGTATAATCTCAGCCAATCAAGAGTTGTGCAACAGATATGTCTGTAGGCTATCTCATGCATCAAAAACAACTCGCTAAATCTTGCCATTTTCTTCATATATAGTGAAAATATGAGAAATTTAAGACATGGCAGGAATGACCATTAGAGGAAATAACATCAACAATATAAGATATGCAGATAATTCTGTATTGTAGACTAATGAACAGGTTCTGCAGCTTCCAGTGGATGCTGTTGTTATACGCAGTCAGCAACTAGTGTTGTTATTAAACTGTAAGAAAACAAAATGTCGTCTCTAAGAAAAAAGAAATACCACAATGTAACACCCATGTAAATGGGAACATTCTTAAGACAAAGCGTGCACCTATCTTGGAACAGTCATAACATCTGATGGAAGGTGTCTTGTAGAGATCTGAACAAGAATTTCCATTTGAAATAGCAAAGTGGAAAATATACTCAGCAATAACAAGCTGTCAACTGCAGTGGGAAACAGTGTTAAAGTGACATATAGAACCTATATTGGTGAATGCATGTGAAACATGAAGAATTAGTAGACATGTTGAGAAAGATTTCATGGCAGTGGAAGTGTGGTGCGTTAATAAAGTGTGAAGATACACATGGAATTCAAAACTGTTAATTGAAAAGAAATTAGACGTAGATTCTTTGGGTGTGTTATGAGGAGGGGGGAAAAAATGAAAACTTAGGTGATTGTATGAGACAGTGAACCATGATGCCATTGCTTCTCAGCATGGCACTTGATCATGATAATGAGGAAGTCTTTGTTTTTTTTTTTTAATCCCACAAGGCAAAAGAAAGAGAGGCAGGCGAAAATACGCAGAGAAGAGAACTCAGAGACAAAATTAAATATGGGGAAGACAGGAGGGAGGAGGTGACAAATGATTAGTAGGGTTAGGTGTGAGCTGATTAAGGACCACTGCTCCACTAGGGGATCAAAGGTGCAGCAGAAGAAAGCAGCAACGTTTGATAGTGCTGGCTTTGATCTGTATTGATATTTTGTTTTGAGTCAACTGCTTCTGTTTATACATGACATTCATGTTTCATTAGGCATGACATGTATAGCCTGCAAGTGTTTTGTGTGAGACAGCCTGAGGATGGGGAGAGGTTTCTCTTGGGGGGAAAGGAATGCCTAAACGAGAAATGTTTTTCTTTTACTTTTAGGCCTCAAGATGTGAAATCAGCTGTTGACCAGATTGTACACGGCCCAAACTACATGACACGAGTGTTGTCACAGACCGAGAAACTTTTAGCCACCAGTGAAAAGATAATTGTATATGAGATATTTTGTACAGATCATAAATATTATTTGACTTGACTTTAATGTTCTGTAAAATAAAAGTGTGTAGATAACACAAGTTATTGAAAATGTAATTATTGGCAGAAACGTGTTAATATAAATTCAAACCGTAGAAACAGGAAATCTAGACATTGTACAAGACTGGCCGTAAACTGCAAAATTAATATGAACATAACGAGCAAAGTATTTCTTTTTTTTTTTAGTGGGAGTGGGAAGAATGAAAAATAGAATAGAAAGCTGCTGATCAATTCGGTATAATTTTTTTATATATTTTGTGAATGGCAAGGATTATGGGAGCGCATAAATTAGACAGTAAACAAGAATCATGTTGAAGCAATCGTGAAGGAATAATCAACTCCTGACAGGATGCGAGAGTTTGGTGCAGGACTGTTATCTCTTGTATTTTTCCATTACAAATTAAGAGTTAATTACTCTCATGCACTTCAAAACCTACAGTGACATTACTGACAAGAGGTATTGATTTAACCCATAAATGGGGTGTTGCGACAAGATTAGGGCATTACTAACTGTACACTAAATATCAAAATTGTAGGATAATCTTGTGTACCTTGATCCCACAAGTTTGTCTGCTGTATGGTGTCCTATATTCACATTAGTTTCTCAAGAATTCATCACAAAACAAAGATTCATAGTTATGACTGGAGTCTTAGCATGACCACAAATGTCTGTCTTGTATTTTAGAGGTCACGTGTTGGATGTATGAGGAAGATGTGTACACTAACAAAGTGTGATGGGGGTAGATAACATCCATACATTTTTGTATCTGAGGGAGATGGAATGCTTATAGGCATTCCACCAGAGCTTCAGTTAACCAACACAAGGGGTAATAAAGGCGATACTTGATGCAGGCCAACACATGATGCAGGACATCCCTTTATACACAAAACAATGGCCTTAACTTCCTCCTTCATACCTATGACCAAGATCACCACACCACAAACCACTACATTATTTGATGGGGTGTCCAACACGATTTCTTCTCAGAGAAATATCCAGTATATCCCCTTGATCTAAACAAATCCCTTCCCAACTGGCAACCATAATTTGTAACTTGTGCCCGATCCCCCAGGATATCAGCTCCATGTTTTCGGCTGCACAAAAGATGTGCTAGGCCATATGGTACATCCTTGATTTACTAATAATGCCTAACACGCATGTGGTTGTACTGGTCAAGGCATACATGAGAACGTCCACAGACAAAAACCAACCCCTGCACAGTGCCATAACTATCATTACTGCCCACTGTATCTTGCGGTTGTTGGACATGGGGGGTCTTGAACCTGAGGAATTAAGGCTGCCTGGCTAGAGGTCTCCAAGAACTGCAGGTTATCGTGATTATCATATCAGTCTTCATGAACAAGCTACAGAAAATTGCAAATGGCAGTCCCCATGCCACACATCACTCACCTGGACATGCCAACATAAAGAACAATGAGCGTACAGAATAGCTGGCAAACAAGGCACCAATACAAGAACAACAAAACATGAACCGAACTGATATTGTCCATGTAGTATGGACCAAGTTGGCTTGTTTGAGACAAGTCTGACTTGTTCCAATTATACAATCTGAGAGCAAAGTCCATGTCTATGCCATCTTTGAACTTGAGAGAGAAGATACAACCACAACCAACTCCTCGTGGCAGCAGTGAGCAGAAATACTTCCTCAACGACTGCTGTATCAGAGGAGTGAGCATGCATGGGAATGTCCAATGTGTGGTGGTGTTGATCATCAGACATAACAGCTTCATGTTCAGTTTTACCTAGTCACTGGCTGTGATAAATATGGGCATCATCAGTGTTTCTATTACAGTCAAGACCTAGTTTTCTTTAGGTAAGAGCCTTCATTATCATGTTCTGCATCATTTTGCTTGCATTATTCATATTGTAATGTTTCTATTGTTTGATAACTTCCATTCAAATACTATATTCATACAGTGCTCAGAGAAACATTTGATGCAAAAATATGTATCTTGCCGCTGAAAGTAATCTGAGTCCTTTAGAGTACTTAATAAAATAGTGCTCTAGATATGCTTCATCTTGAAGCATCTTCAGTTAATTGCTTAATACCTATTAGTCATACCAAGCATTAATAAAAAAAATTTAACTAATACTTTAGAATTCCAACATATCTAACAATGATTATCTGTAAAGGGTTAATGAAAGCTGAACTATATGTGCAAATATAAGAAGAATGTAAGAAAGTGCTGAAATGCTGTAAAGAGCCTGTTTTGTTGTATGGCAGTGAATCTTTGAATATAAATGAACAAATTAGGAAGAACTTGGAAGCAACAGAGATGTGGTTCCTGAGACAAATGCAAATTCCTTGGATTGCCAGAGTAACTAACAACGATTGCCCAAAAGAGGCTAATGAAAATAGAACATTATATACAACAATAAGAAAGAGACAAACAACTTTCTTTGGTCATGTGATGAGAAGAGAGGCATTGGAGGGCAGAGGCAGACAAAGAGAGATGATGCTGGATGGAATGAGACGGTGGCATGGAGGAACATTGACAAAGACAGATCTGTTGAGAGCCATGAATGCCTATGCCAGCTGGCAGGGCACTTTATGATGATGATAAAAAAGATGACAAACAGCACTCTTTGGTAAGAAAAGAATGATCAAATCAGTCAGAAAGCCACCAAAATCTGCTTCCTCTGTGCTGTCTTTACAGATGTTTCTTGATTCACCACCACCCACCCCTGAATCAATGTTTAATAGGATAAACGATGTTTCTTGATACATCACCACACACCCTTGACTTTGTTTACCACTTCTCATGCTGTTCATACACTGCAACTGAAATGATTATTATAAATGCATTTAATGTAACATTTTGATCGCCTTTTGTTTTCTTGAATATCAATTCTCAAGAAGATTTGAAGTAATTTGAAATTCTGAGACCGTACTTTCACTACAAATGATGTTCACATATGACTCCTTGGTTCAATGTTCAGTTGTATTACAATAATTTATGCTGGAGTTTTAGCATGTGTGAAATCATTTAAAACTGAAAAGTTTCTATTTCCCATCTATTGCTTGTCAAGATTAAGAGTTACAGTAACAATTGTCAGAGATGGGAGGTTAGAGACAACTGGCTGGGACAGGAGTTAAGCTATGAAATAACCATATACTATTCCACCTAGATCATGGGGTGCAACATTCGTATTTCAATCTGTATGTTCTCATGTTCATAGCGGCAGATCAACATAGAGACAATTATCCCTTCTCAATACCTTACTATTGTGCTTGAGACCTTTGCTGTGTTTTGGTAAATGGGATACTCTTTATTGTCTATTATACTGCCTGACCTGGGCTACATGTATTCTTGATGTGAAATGTGCATTATTGTTTTTTTTCCCCATGCTCTTGTTGTTGCCACCTTCTAGCTGGTTCAGTACATTATTTTTCCCACATAGGACATACAGTGACAGGGTGCCCCAACCACGATCTTAACTGTTTTTCAAGAAATTTCAAACTTGCACAAATCAATTTTAAGCTGCACATATTTAAATGATTATTTAGTTGAAGAAAATAAAATTACTATAATATAGAACAGATCCAATGTAAGATGCACGGCCTCATCCGTGGTAATGGGAGCAACCTTGCTGTATATGCATCTTCCAGAAGCTTTCAAGCGGGTTGGGTTGCTCAGTTTAACATTAAATGATGTCCTGACTAGTCATGGCAAGCTTATAAGGGGGCGTTTGGCCATACATCAGAGTACACTTGTTCCTTCTGTGAATCCTCTCATTAGTTGCAAGCAACAATTTCTAATCCCACTGTGTCAATAGCTCTCCATGTGTCATTGTCCAGTCTCTCCTGTGATCCCTACTGTTGACCATTGCTTCTAATCTATGAATGCCTATTAATACAAAAGAATATTTTTCTCATATTATTTCAGTCTCAAGGAGCTCAAAGTGGGTGTTGTTGTCAACACATTGTAAATATGGTTATAATACAAATATCACAGGGAATTCAAAGAGAAAATGTACCATTGCTGGGCTGAATTAATTTAGAAGTAACAGGCTTTATTTGGTTAAGACAGCTGGTATTGAACCAGGCAGAACTGAATGTTTAGTTTAGTCGACGGATCAACATCACAGTACACGGGTGTAACCTATAAGTTTTCCGTTCTACTCCTACCTCAAGCCTGAGTCAGGAGATTCTCAGCTCAGTGCACAAACTCTGTAGCACCAGCGAGAATCCTGAAATACTCTGGGTAGATTTTTAACTCAAAATTTTGCCCGGGCAGTGCCGTTAGGCTACTTTTTTCCGATTTTCAACTGCCAAGGGATTTTTTTCACGTGCGCAACAAAACACATGGGCATCCAATCTCACTACCCAGAGACCAGGGGACATTTGGTGTCCACGTGAAAAAAAATCCCAGCTGTCCACTGGGGCTTGAACCTGGCACCATCCAGCACCATACATTGAGACCACACAGGTGGTGCCCCCCCCCCCCCCCCCCCCCCCCCCCCCCAACTGATCGTTCAACATCCAAGTATTCTTTAGTGGCCATTTGTATATTGTACATTTGACTTTGTATGTATATCCACATTGTATTCACTCAATAAAATAAACGGATATGTTTTACCTGTTGCCTTATTTTATTTCCTGAACTGTTTGTAATTATGGCGTGTGACAGCACATGACACCAGTGCCAGTTTTCAATCATGCTAACTACGAATGTATTATATATCCTGCCTAAGTGTGAATGGGAAACAAGACAGACAGATCTAAAAACACACAAAGAGGATAAGAGACTTGCAGAAGTTGGATGTGTTGGCCTAATGGCGCAAGAAGCAGCTCTGCTGTAAACAGGCACAAAACAAAATAATCCTAAAACAAAATACGTAATGAACGCACAGCAGCTCCTTATATTTATTTATTGTACAATCAAGTTAATCACACAAACTTCGTAGCTAGTGATAATATTTTTGTAAGGTCCCCTCCTTTTCTTCGGAGAGCTGAGGGAATAGGAACTGTAATTCTGTTGCCCAGGGGATTGCCATTATCGTCCACTAAGACAATGTTGTTGGTGTCCATTCTTGGCACATTAGGCTTCTGCTTCTGTCTGAGGCCAACAATGTATGCACGTCTCATCTCTCCTTTGACTGTGACCAAAACCTTGTCTCCCAGGTAACCAACCTGCAGGAGGCAATTTCAAATACAGTTTGGTAAACAGACATGAACTCCTAACAAGCATGTATTATTGCAGTGTGTCTTTGAAATATTCTGTCTTATTTGTGCTACCACTGCAAATGTACACAACCAGGGTAGACATGACTGTTGGTCGCCTGCACTATTTCATCATCATCATGTGCCACATTGGTCAAGGTTCACCATATCATACAGCTCTAGCCTTAGATCAGCTCGTTCTTCTGTTTCATATTTGTACTATTTAGCAAACATTCCAGATACAGATTTATTTGTCTTCCCTTTGCCATCAAATTTTCCAGCTGCCACTAAATTGTCAGGTGTCTTCTTACAACATGCTCAATGATTCTAAACTTGATATCTAATCTTCCTCTTGCCATCAAATTTTCCAGCTGTCACTAAATTGTCAGGTGTCTTTTTACAACATGCTCAATGATTCTAAACTTGATATCTAATCTTCCTCTTGCCATCAAATTTTCCAGTTGTCACTAAATTGTCAGGTGTCTTTTTACAACATGCTCAATGATTCTAAACTTGATATCTAATTTCTCCAATGAATCTGAAGTGTTCAACTCTTCTAGATGGACAGCCTCATTTATTTTTGAACTGCACACAAGGAGTCTAAGTCTTTACCTTGACTGTGAAGAAAATGTCACAGAAATTAAATTGTGTAGCGTTGACCCCTTTTCAATATGGTCAACACATGAATTGTCACACATACTGCATAACCTTTAAAAGACCTTGCATTAGAACACCCTCTTTAAAAAAAAAAATCTAGTTATGACACTGTCAAAATGATTTCCTTTGAACTGTTGTTTGTTGTTGAGAAAATAATAAAACTTGACTGATAGTTGCCCATGCTGTGCTTTGTGAGAATGTGCATTTGTCTTGAAGCACAGCAATATTTTGAGTGTGCTGACCGTGTTTTATGGTGATAGGCTTTTGTTATTTTAGCTTGGTAAGAAGACCTGAATAGTACTGTGCAGATGCTGTGTTGTCAAGAGGCAAATGATCTTTTATGTCCCCAAAGTCATCAACACTTTCTGCAGATTTCTGTGCTTTCAGCCTGAGGTGTTCCTTGCAAGCTGAATGTTGTGGATTGAGGGTTATCTTGGGGAATCCAAGTATCATTTACTGTCACCAAGGTCTTCAATGTTTTCTGACTAGCACTTTCTGAGCAACTGTTAACAGAAAATTAACTTCATTTGCTTCTGCTCATCATGTTTTACTTTATCAAATGCCTTAGTATAATCTATGAAGCATAAATATATGTCCCTCTGTTTCTCTATTGACCTTTCTATTAGTGTTCGTAATGTATATATTGCATTGTTTGCACCCTTTCCTTCCATAAAACCATACAGTTCTTCACTAATTTCCATTTTTATTTTCTTTCTTGTTCTTCTCATTATAATTCTGAGTAGAAGCTTAGTGACATGGTTTATGAAGTTAATTGTACGTAAATCTTCACATTCAATTGCTCCTGGTCTCTTTGGTATTGCTATAAATACAGATTTTAGCATATCGCTCGGTAAATATCCACTGTTGTAAATATCATTCAGCATTTTGGTTAATATATCCATCCCAAATTCTCCCAATACTTCTAATTCTTCTACTGTGATTGCATCTGGCCCAGCTGCTTTTCCTTTCTTCATGTTTCATAGCTTCAGTGACTTCTTCTTTTAGAATAGGTGAGCCTTCTAAATTACTTTCTTCTGTTAATTCTTCCTTCTCCATTATATAATTCTCTTATATTCTCACTCCACCTCTTCATTATAGCACCTTCCTCCAACAATATCTTTCCTGTTTTTGATTTCAAACACCTTGTATTTATTCTTATTTTTCTTCCTGTGAGCTCACTGATTTGTTTGTGCATACTTTTTTGATCTTTAATAGAATTTAATTCAATTTTTCTGCATTGCTTGTTTAACCAACTTTCTATTGCCTTCACATATTTATCTCTTATTTCTTTATTTATCCTAGCATACTCTTGTTTGTCATTTTTATTCTGTTTCCTTTTGTCCATCAGCATTAAGATTTCATTCATCCATTTTGTCTTAGCTTTTTGGCTTCTCTCCGGTAATATTTCTTTGCTAGTTTGATGAATGGATTCCCATAACATTTCCCATTGTTCATTTATATTCTGTATTTTAGCGATTGCATTGTACCTATTTTCGAGACATTTCATTGTTGAGTCATACTGGGGAAAAATTTAGCAAATTGCTTGAAAAAAGAATACAAACTACTTTAGAACCCCAGCTAAGCGAAACAAAACTTGGATTTAGGAAAAACAAAGGATGCACAGATGCCAGTTTTGCTCTTAGACAACTTATAGAAAAATCAATCAAATTCAATGAAACACTCTACTTAGCCTTTGTCGACCAAGAAAAGGCATTCGATAGAGTAGATAGAAACAAGCTGTGGGAAATCCTTAAACAATATGGAGTGAGTACACATCTAACAAACCTATGTAGAAGTTTATACAACAGTGAATGCATAGTGAGAGCAACTGGAGGACACTCAGAACCCTTCACCATAAGATCCGGAGTACGACAAGGTTGTGTCCTGTCCCCTCTCTTGTTCATAACATATATAGACAACATATTTAAAGAAACCAGCCAAGCAGAGACAGCAAGAATACCACATGACGAGAACACTGAAGAACCATCTGCAAATCTAACCATTAGAGAACTCCTGTTTGCGGATGATCAAGCACCAATAGCAAAATCAGAAGCTGAATTACAAGACCACATGAATAGTCTAAACGAAATGTGTAGGGAACATAACATGAAAATTAGCACAAGCAAAACAGAGGTAATGACTATAACTAAAGAAGAACAAACAACATTTCACCTAAACGAACATCCCTTGAAACAAGTAAAGAGTTTCAAGTACCTAGGAAGTATAATATCATCAAATGGCAGATCAGAAGATGAGATCAAAAATAGGTGCAATAAGGCAAATCAACTCATTGGACAAATGGCACCAATACTAAAGAACAAACATGTATCAGTAAGTACTAAGAAAGCACTTTACAACACAATCTTCCTACCAACTCTATGCTACCAATGCCAAACCTGGACAATGACAGAAAAAGAGAAAAGAAAAATCACAACATAAATGAGGTTCCTGAGTAGAATACTCAATGTATCAAGAAGAGATAAGATCAGAAATGAATAAATCAGGACTAAAGTGGGGGTTAAAGCAGCACTAGATTTTATTAGAAAGCAGCAAGTCAAATGGTTTGGCTATGCAAGCAGGTTACCAGTCAACAGCATACCACAAAAAGCAATGATGTACAGACCAGATGGAAACAGAGGAAGAGGCCGACCACGTAAACGTTGGATGGAGGGAATAACAGAGTCCATGGGAATATCGATACATGAAGCCCATAATCGGGCACTCTCACGATGTTTATACTTCACCTCGACACCACAAGGTACAAGAGGAACATGATGAGATGAGATGATGAGACTCTGTATTGTTTTTGAATTTCTTTATCTACTTCCAGAACCTCTTTATTAAGTCTCAAGTTCTTAACCATTTTTTCCCCTCTTTAATCTTACTTTTATTTGTCCACATAATGGTACATGATCACTATTACCGCCAGCACCAGGCATTGTCTTTACATTAATTAATGCATTTCTAAATCGTTTATTAATAAGTATGTAGTCAATTGCCGGCTTCCTGGCTTAGAGGTTACGACTTTTCTCCATAATCTCGTATACTCTCGTCGTTAACGTGATGACGGTGAGAATCAGCAGTGGTTCAAATCGCATCGGTAACTTACGGGGTATGTGAGCCGGCCGCTCAGAAAGCAATGGCAAACTACTGAGCGTAATCTTGCCAAGAAATCAACATACAGCTGAAAGATGCTGGTGTTGACAGCGATGTCCTGTAAAAGATATGCAAAAAAAAAAAAAAAAAATGTCAATTTGGTTGCGTATTTTCATATCAGGGCTTTTCCATGTGTATAGTCGTCTTTTATGGTGTTTAAACCATGTGTTTCCAATTAACATATCATTAATATTTGCCCATTCTAATAGTCTCTCTCCTCGTTCATTTCTTGTACCTAAACCATAATTCCCCACTATATCCTCTATTTTTCACTTTTCTACTTTTGCATTAAAATCTCCCAGTATTATTTTTATTTCTTGTGATCCAATTTGAGCTACTGCCAATTCTATTTCATCGTAAAAGTGTTGTATTTCTTCATCACTACTGATTGTTGTTGGTGCATATACTTGCATAATATTTATATCTATTGGTTTGCCTTTGATTTTGACCATTATAACTCTACCTGAAATACACCAGTATCCATTCATAGATTTGGCTGTTTTTTCATCAAATAGTTAGTTAGTCGCAGTTCCAACTTCACAGCAACAGGACGTCCCCATTATGCTCCGTTCCTGTGCCAGTGAATATCATACAAAACGCTCCCCACTGCCCAATGTGAAAAGTGGAAAAGACAGGAGTCTCGACAAACAACAGCCCGCACAGATGCACTGTGCATAATGCCGCCGTCAGAATGTCAACACAATAGTCCCCCACAAAACACCCAGTTCATTTCTGATGGAATCTGCAGCCATTTTCCCATCTGGATGTTTCCTAGATGTTCACCCACACAGTCCACGAAATACAGTTCATCGTCGATGGCAGTGGCAGTCAACCAGAAACCCAGCAGCCACGCATTTCTGCATAAGGCAAAAACCGGTCAACTCTGGGACATAGCCATCTGCCATCACTCCAAACATGCAGTCACGTTCCAAAAAACCTCGGGCAGATTCAAAAGCACTTCACACGACACTCACAGCTCACAGTGTCGCGCCACGCACTCACTCAGTAGCAGGGTGACGGAACCATCAAGCCTCCTTAGTCGCCTCTTACGACATGCGTGGTAGGCTGCAGTGTTGCTATTCTTTGCTTCCCTTATGGGCCCCGGCAACACACGGGAGCATCAAATATTATTCCTAAACCTTTTTCATGTGTGTCCCCTCCAGAATAAATTAATGTGTTTGTCGGTTATAATTTTGCCAGATCCCTTCCATCTCATCTCACTTATGCCTAGTATATTCATTTTCATGTTTTCCATTTCTCTTAGAACATTGCTTAACCTTCCTAGCTCATTTAATGTCCTAACATTCCATGTTCCTACTCTAAATTTATTTAGTTTAGTTATAGTTTTAGTTTTGTCATCAGTAGCTGGATGACGGTCTGGTGTCACCTGTGGCTCATGACTGTCCCTACCGGACGAGGATGTCCTAAGACAGCCATTAACGTCGTTCACTATTTCTGAAATGTGTGTCGCCATGAAATCTTGGGAAGATAATGTGGTGGTTTCCCCTTGCCTTCCACATTCACACGGTGGTCTTTTAACTCTGCCATTGACAGCCATTTCCGACTGTCAGGACAAGTGAGTGCCCTGCTCTGCTCACTTTTCTCATGTTTAGTCACATTATTATTTTCTTTCACTCAGTTTTACTACACTAGCTATCTCTTTAATTGTAATTTTTCTATCCTGATTAATACATGTCTTCACTGTAGCTGCATTTTCATCCTTGCACTCTGAGAATGATCTCCCAGACAAGCAACATTTGAGCGGCCACACTTTATCTAAACCAGTTTTTAAAAAAAAACCAAAGGGCAGGAATAATGAAATACTGGCACAATCTCTGTGTGTATATCTTTAGGTGTTGTTCCCTGTGACATCAGGAATTTTACCACAGCACTGGTGTTTGATTTCTCTGATAAACTGTTGGAATAGCAAAGGGTGCATGAAATTAATAAAATGTATTTCTACATGATCTTGCTCCCATAACCTTCTGGAGAACTCAGTCACAAGCAGGATGTCCCACACTGGATACACCCAATATGTACATTACAGGATACGCTACTGAATGAATAAATATCTACATTACACCTTCAAGTCCAAGAAATTGAGAAGCCTGTCGATCATGAAGGGCAAGATCATGACCTCAGCATTCAAAGTGGTAATCCTCTCAGCCGAGTATGATTCCTTGCTGACGGACAAGAACGCAGTATATCTTATCATACTGTTCAGACATAGAAATCAATAAGGCAAATGCTGAAAAGTTAAAACAAAAACTGCTGGGCGATGGGTCATCTATTTTGGAATATCCCTCGTACAGCATGCCATATTCTGGTGGATAAAGACACAAACATGAAGATGGCTTGAAAAAACACTCACTCTTCTCGCATTGTAAACATGAATAACTCTTGGAGGCTTCCCAATTTCTGCAGCAGCTTTCCCTATTGCACTGTTGTCAACAATTCTCATCCTGGCCAGAAGGCGGATTTCATGCATCGTTTGTGATGTGCTAGAAGTACATAAAACCAATGTGAGTCATACATTAAGGGTAACTATAAGGTAATCCAATGGCATGAGACAAAAGGGTGTGGAGAAAGTTATGACAGCTGGAAAAGTCAAAGGTATCAGGAGAATACTGGCAGGGAGAAAACACTGAACGGACTGACAGAGTGGCATGGAAGACTGTCAGCATCAATGTGATCAAGAACACAGATCTTCTAGCAGAACATATCACTTGTGCTGCCCTGCATGACACATGATGGTGAAGGCAGATACCGCCATAAGGATGTGAAGTGATAACATATCACTTGTGCTGCCCTGCATGACATATGATGGTGAAGGCAGATACCGCCATAAGGATGTGAAGTGATAACATATTCTAGGTCATGGCATTTCATCCAGAACTGTCTGAAAATGACCTTATACTTATTTGGTTGAGTTGAGTTGAGCTAAGAACTGACATCAATGCACTCAGGACAATCCCATATGCGCCCCGCCCCCTCGTTCAACAGCCAGTGAAGACACAACTAATCATTCACACTGCTATTTGGTAAAGTGAGGCAACCTCAGACCTATGGTAGCTGGAAAATATTCTACAACTTCAGGAGATTAAACCTGGAGTATGAAAAGTAAATATTTTAACATATTAAGTCGTTGCGCTATAAAGCGGAGTGCAGAATATCATCAAGGTGTGGGGTCATGGAAACACCCCTCAACTTAAAAACAAAAACCACTACTACAGCACTTAGTACTATTGCCAGTGTGTGCCAGCAGGGGTTGAACAGGGTAGTAAAGGTCATCTGTCCATGCTGTGATCAAGCAGTGTTCTGGTGTCACTGAGACATATTATCACAAGAATTTATCCAGAACACCAGGGACTGACATCTGTGGAGATGCATGAACACCTACTGCACCTTTTAGGTAAATGTTAGTTCTCCTCGCCTTGTTAAAGTAGTTTCCTTTCACAGATTTCAATCTGATTTCCCACATATCACAGTCAGAAGCCACTCCCTCTCATGTTATGTCCATATCCAACATTTTCATATCTTATTTGCATTATTATCTTTCAATTGTAGCAGTGGGCATCAACATTTCTGACCACCATTGCCATCTACCTACTGAGAATGTCTTTTGGAACACGTTCATCTGGCATACAGTACACATGGCCAAGACATTTGCTGTTTAATCAGCATGTACATGGTTATTTGACCCGTGTGTCACAGCAATTCTGAGGACAGAACGCATTCCTCTTGTACATTTATTGTTCCCATCTGTACTTATATTTTCACCTTATTGTACGAGTGGTGTTAGGAGACCAGGAATGCCACTATCATTTTTACGGGGTATAGTTGTTCATTTCATCCCTGAAGGATATTAACCTATCTTGTTTGTTATATTTCATATTTGTCATATCTTGCAGCATTAACTATCTTTCCCAATAAATTAAATTCTGACAGTAGACTTAATTGTTTCTTCTGTCACCTTCTCTCCCCCATATTATTCATTTCTGAGTCTACTTTTCTCCATGTTTTCAGGTCTTTCTCTATTCCTTCTGCCCTGTGGATTCCAAGCAAATACCTGTCTAATTGTACTACTCTCAGGTTTTCTCAATGTATGTCCTATCAGCACCAGCACCTTTTCTTTACCTTTACTGGTATTTGTCAAATTCTCTTCATGAGCACCATGTTGGTGATTCTGCCATATAACAGATGCCTTGTATTCTGTGCAGACATCAATTAGTGAATGTCGATCTGAAATAATCTGAACTATTCTCCATGTCTGTGAACCATCCAGTAGCACAGATTTAGCATTAGAATTGAATATTCTCAATTTGGTGCTGAGTTGCCCTCAGGATGTATCACATGTCTCAGGAGATCATGATGATTCTACAGCAGTATTTCTCAGGGTTAACTCTGTTTCTCTACCTCGACGTTCATCACCAGATGGATCGACATCCAGGTAGGTTAGGCAATGGAGTGTATGATGTAGCTACTAGTATTTGTTACTGCCAGGCCTTAATGGATGACGACTATCTTGGCACAAGACGAGAGCCATGCTCACAGCATGCTTGAAAGGCTGGATCAACTATCGACTGCTGCAGGATGACTTCAAGTCCAAGAAATTGAGAAGCCTGTCGATCATGAAGGGCAAGGTGATGGCCTCAGCATTCACGGTGGCAATCCTGACTGTAATGGATGAACCTGTCAAAAGTCTCAACGGAGTACGATTCCTTGCTGACGGGCAAGAACGCAGTATATAATATATACATGACAACAGAAAGAAGTCTGTAAGCCATCGATAAAAGCAGATTGTTGGTTGGACAATTCAAGATCTGGTTTCTTTAATTTATACTGATTCTGAAGCTACTATGGCCTCTACTCATTTACGACCAATATAAAAATAAAATCTGCCTCAATGAGGATTGAATACATGACCACCGGGCCAGCATGGTTCCCTCAAATTCTAGGTAAACTATATCAATACAATTTGTAGTCATTAGAGTCTAGTTAGCCTCATAAACCTGGGTGCCAATTTTCTGGACTAGCATGGTTCCCTCAAGTTCTAGGTAACTATATCAATACAATTTGTATTCATGTCCAATTCCAATTGTCTGGACTAGCATGGTTCCCTCAAGTTCTAGGTAACTATATCAATACAATTTGTATTCATGTCCAATTCCAATTGTCTGGACTAGCATGGTTCCCTCAAGTTCTAGGTAACTATATCAATACAATTTGTATTCATGTCCAATTCCAATTTTTTGGACTAGCATGGTTCCCTCAAGTTCTAGGTAACTATATCAATACAATTTGTATTCATGTCCAATTCCAATTGTCTGGACTAGAATGGTTCCCTCAAGTTCTAGGTAACTATATCAATACAATTTGTATTCATGTCCAATTCCAATTGTCTGGACTAGCATGGTTCCCTCAAGTTCTAGGTAACTATATCAATACAATTTGTATTCATGTCCAATTCCAATTTTCAAAACAAAAATTCCAAATTCGGCCTCATTCAACCTGCGTTTTTCAGCTGTGGTTATTGTTGAGGTCCGTGGTTTTTGTGGGTTCATTCACCTTAATTCTTGTCTTGTGAGTCCTATCTCGGACTGATTATGTTGGTTTGTGTCTGTGACGTCAGCTGGGGGATCGGTCGGCGGCTATCCTTTGTGCTTGTGGTTTTCTTTGTTGGTGTAGGCTCCTGGCTCGTCTGGCTGCAGTCCTTATAAGGACTTTTTATTTGGTCTTTTTGTCTCCTTTTGTGTGTATTTTCTGTAGGAGCTTTTTGACGTTTCCATTTTCCTCCTTGTGCCTTTTTTCTTCTTCGAGTTTGAGCTTCTGTTGCCATTCGATTTTTTCCTCTGCGGTCATCCACGGAGCATCTCTCCGTCTTCTATATAGTACGTGTAGCCGGGTCCATCCTCATATTCAGTAATTCTATCTGGGTATTCTACCGGTCTCCTGAGTTTCTTGGGTTTCTTCTTTTCTCTTTCAATCCAGCACCTTTTGAATTCCTGGTGCCTTAGTTTCTCAATCCTTGCCGACTCTCTTAGCTCCTCCAAGATAGGCCACCTGGGGCCTCTCCGTGTCGTCATCAGGGTGCTCATCTCGGTTTTCTTCGGATGTCTGGCGGGATATTGTCAGTGGCTGGGCTGCTGGCTTTGTCTTGCGGTTCCGAGTTCCAGTTCGGTCTCTTGTTGGATGTCATCTTGCTGTTTCTCAGTGTGCTTTTCTGTTTCTTGTGCTGGTTTGATTTGGGTTGGCTCTCTTTCAGTTGTTAGCATTTCTCTTACCACTTTGATGTCTCGCAGAATCTCTTCATTTATCTTTGTCATCTGCCTCACATTCTCCACCTCTTTTTTGATGTCCCACTGGATCTCCTTTATTTCGGCAAGAAGTTTCCCATTGTCGCTGGTTGGTGCCGATGTTTGCAGTAGTTTGACTTGCTTCTTTAACTCCTCAATCTGGCTTTGCAGTTGCTCTTTCTCGGCTTGTGAGATGCAGGTTGCTGTCTCGCATCTCCGCATTGCTTCGTTGTATGGTGTCTTTGTGGTGATGGGATCTTAAAGACGTCTCTGTGTCTTTGCAGGTACGGACAGCCCAGGTATCTTGCTCCGTTTGCCCAGGCAGTTGGCGCACTTTCTTTTGTTGTTGGGTGCTCGGAAGTCCATGTCCAGCGGACACTCCTTGAAGGCATGGTGATCGGCGCAGTATCAACAGATTTCCGTCTTACTGCGACATGTTGCTCTGCTGTGGCCGGCCCTCTGGCATCTTGAACATTGATTGACTCTTGGGATGAATCTCTCTGGCTGTTGTATTTTCTTGCTGATTGATACTGTGGTCGGCATTTCACTGCCCTCCGACGTCACCAATGCCAAGGTTGTAGGTATCTTGGAGTAGGTGAGGAGCCGTTCCGCCTTCAAGAATCGGGTGTGAAGATTCTCTTCTCGTAGCTGCTTCAGGATTTCTTCTGTTTTTGAGTCGGTGTTCCCGGCTCTGGTGTCTTTCTCCTAATTCTTCTCTGTTGTCTTGATTCTTGTCTGTGTTGGGTTGTCGATCTTCTCCCTCTTGGTAGCTTCAGTAATAGCTGTAGTATCAGGCTCTTTGATGCAGCTAGCAGGTAGGCTCTCCACGTTCCTCTTCTTGTTGTCGGCTCCCACGCTGCACATCTTGGCTACCGTGTATTTCTTGTTGTCGGACTTTCCACGTGACATTTTCCCCCTTGTATCAGGCTTCTTGACTGGTTAAGGTGACTTGTCTTGTTAGCGCTCGCTGTGTGAATGACGACGAAAACCGTATTCATGTGAGTCTAGCCAGCCTTATAAGCCTGGGTGCCAATTTTATGGACTAGCATGGTTCCCTCAAGTTCAAGGTAACTATATCAATACAATTTGTATTCATGTGAGTCTAGCCAGCCTTATAAGCCTGGGTGCCAGTTTTCTGGGCAGGAAAAGCAATAAAGAAGGGAACTGGCCACCTCACCCTATGCTGTAGCCTAGAATATATAAAGGTATAAGAGTTAACCCAACAGGAATATCTGCTATGCTGTTGCCTAGAATATATAAAGGTATAAGAGTTAACCCAACAGGAGTATCTGCTATGTTGTTGCCTAGAATATATAAAGGTATAAGAGTTAACCCAACAGGAATATCTGCTATGTTGTTGCCGAGAATAAAGAAAGGTATGCTATTAAAAAAAAAGAAATGCAACATTATTGCAGTTTCAATTGCAAACTTGTGCCAACATTTTGACGATGCTGATTCGCCCACTACAGTCGGTTCTGGCGATGAAGAACAGGACCCCTGTAGGGTCTTCTAGCCCAAAGACCAGCATCTGCAGCCGGTTCCTGACCGTTTGACATGAAATTCAACGAGCTCCTGGCATTGACTGGACTGTGGAGGACGCAGATGTAAATCGATTCATAAGGCAACGTAGCAGTATGAAGTGGTCTTTGGCAGCAGTTGTGATTCTGGGTCTTCCACTGTGCGGTGGGTCTGCTACTGAGCCAGTTTCTTGAAACCGCCTCCAAAGGCGGATAATGGTGCTTCTAACCACATTAAATTCCCTGGCTACTACACTTTGTGACTGTCCAGCCTGTAAACGTCCAATGATGATGCGTCATTGTTCTGTAGTGAGATGAGCCATACTTGCGCATTGAATTGTCAACTGAATTTATTCAAGGCGTGTCAATATATGGTCAGAGAGTTTTGTGTTCAGTACGGGATTATCATGAACCTGTCACGAGTTATTGTCAAAAACGTTGTTTTGACCTTGACCTCTTTCATGACTTCATGAATCATGAGGTGAGTACAATTCAAGTAACCACGAGAAGTTAATGACCAGGTGGACACAGTCGATATGTTGAGTGATGACCAATCAGCAAATATCTTTTATAAAAGTAACACCAAAAATGCTGCATTTCTTTTTTTGTTGTTGAACAGTATATAACAGTTAAACCAACAGGAATATCTGCTATGGGACTATCTTTATCTTTGTTTATACTGGGACATCAGCATAAAAGGGCAGACAGAGAGAAATGATGACAACGACTGGCATACAATAAATAATTTGCACCATTCCTCTATTCTGCTGTCTATTGCACACATACTAACAGCCATATGAGAGTAGCATGTAAACAGAATACCATACCTGAAGCAGCAAGCTGGACCAAATCTTTGAACAACCGGCATCATCATGTTCATCGTCTTTATTGCTAATGCCATGGTGGCTGTGAACAAATGATAAATATATAAGCATACATTAGGTACTTTAGCACATTTTTCTAAATTCTTTATTACTTATAAGACAAGCACATCTGAATAGCGTTGACACATTCTTTCCAGCTGTATCTCATTCAAGTCATTAAATCAATCTAAGTCAAGGTATCAAGTATACAGTATTGTCAATTTCTTAAATAAAAGGGAAAATAGTGATTCAGCACTAATCAAATGTTTAGCTGAATTAACATGTGCTTTAATTCAAATGGTTTTTATTCATGACAGTTCTGCATTTTTGTTTCTCTAAGGGAAACCAGTGAATAACACCGCCAGTAACTTAGTAACACAACAAAAACCAACTGCAACTTGAGAATCACACCAGCAGTAACTTAGTAACACAAAATAAATAAACTGCAAGGTGTGCAGCCTAACTCTTATCTCTGAGTGGCCTCAGCAAAGAACACTCCCTGCGTAAAGCCCTGGACACGACTAAGGGCCACGAGCTGGTAAGAGGAAATAATGGGTGGCTCAGGCATAGGATACAGAGTCAAGTTGAGCCAAGAACCGACATCACAGCATTTGGAAGATACCAATTTGCACTCAGCCCTCATTTTCAACAACCACAAAAGTGTGTATGCTTGAGAATATTGGGAGGGGACAGGAGTGGAGTGGGTCAGAATGCCAGAGGAAAAAGTCAGATCTGTGCAGAGTCATAATCACACAGGACCCAGAGTACACGGATTGACTAGCAGACTGTATGGGAGGTGCAACAACTGACCCATGACAATTCATGCCCAGATGATGAATTCATCTGTACAGATGGCCCTGTGCTAAGTGGCAAAAGAAGTGCCCAGGGGTTCAAAGCAAAAGTTAACTGATTCTGTGACAAAACAAAAAGCAGGTTTGGACCAAATAAACATGGATGGCAGAAAAGGGGAAGTAGGAGTGTGTCACAGTCATGACGCAAAAGTTGTTCATATAGAAGCAGCCACAGCATATTATATATCAAATTAACAGGGAGTGCATAACGAGCACTTTTATATGGGTGTTTTGGTATATTAAGCAAAAATAATAATAATAATAATGTGAGTTCGTGATTATGAGACTTGCTTGCTTGTGTTCGTTGGCTTGAGCTCCAACGCAAAGTCCTGTATGTCGGATGAAGGCATCCTGTTGTCCAACATCAGTGTGATGTCATACAGGACCTGAGGTTTGCGTGAGTATCCGTTGTCCCATGTCTGGCTTATTGGTGTGCAGACTGGTGGTTCCTCGCCGTACAGGCAGACACTCTCCGACTTCGGAGGAATCGGCGATCCTACTGACTTTAGCCAGGACCCCGAAGGGACCTGTTGCCCAGGATGCTCGACGAGGATGCATCAATAGGTTTTGGCCAGTATATAAACCCGGCCCTTGTGCCTTGGAAACACCTCTGCGTCCCGTTTATGAGACAAAAGGGAGGGACAATTATTCAATATGTTCATTTACCAAGGCAATATTCCTTTTAGGTTTATTTTTAGTCCAGATGGAAAGGAATGGGCACAATAACATCCAAAGAATATCTCTTCTTCTGCATTCATCCGGAGTTTTTTTAAACAGAATTGCGCTGTGTCTGTTTACAACAGAACTGCCTTCTTGCACTGTTAGGCTGACACATCCGACTTCTGCGGGCGTCAGTTGCCAGGGTTAGCCTTCACTGGTGTTTTGAAGGAAATCTGACTCTCATTCGGACGTAGCTGCGCTGTGCCTGTTTACAGCAGAGCTGCATTCTTGCGCCGTTAGGCTGAAATATCCGACTTCTGCTGGTGTTTGTTAACTGGGTTAACCTTCCTGGGTGTTTCAGGGGACTTTCAACTCTCATTGTTGTGGTGTCGTCCACATAACTGCTGGTCAAGTTAGAATGGCCAGAGACATCCAGGTCAACCCTCAAGGGAAGGCAGGGGCAGACCATGGGCATTCCCGGCCATCCAAGGAGGCTTCTATAATTGCAGAGCCGACACATAGTGCTCTGGTACTTTGTTCACCCAAGGAATCGTCACGTCCTGCGCATGGCTGCTTCACTTCCTCACTTCCGTATATTGGGCATTTCATTCACCACAGGCCGCTTCCACGCAAACCAGGAGAGGTGAGTCTACTGACGACATTCATTCCGCGAGCTTTCGATTCGGACTTTCCATGAAGTGGGTTTGCTGGCCAAACAATATTCCCATTCATGTCTTGGGTCACTTACTCAACTCTTACTGTTGTGGTGTCATCCCTATCAAAGCTGGCTCACCTGGAACAGCCGAAGACATCCCGGTCGGCCCTCAATGGAAGGCAGGGGTAGACCATGGGCATTCCCCACCATCCAAGGAGGCTTCTATAATTGCAGAGCTGATACATAGCGCTCTGGTACTGGACTCACCCAAGGAATCGTCACGTCCTGCACATAGCTGCTTAGCCTCACTTCCGTATATTGAGCCTTCCGTTCACCACAGGAGGGACCTATATATGACAACCACACAGCAAGCTTTCGCTTCAGACTTCCGCCTAATGGATTCGCTAGCCAAGCAATATTCTATTTCGTGCCAATGAGACACTTTTCTACCTTCCACAGCTCACTCAATGAGCTTTATATACTGGCTTTCCTTGTAATCGATTTGCTAACCGAGCAATATTCCATTGCGCACCTCTGGGACTCTTTTCCACCTTTGAGGTAGGCTGCAGATGCTGCCGGCTCAGCATCTCACCTCCATGCAGCAAAGGGTTAGCAAACGAACAAACTTTATTTTCAAAGGGTAACAGATTGGGCACGCAGGCCCGTCTTACATTCGGCCCTTCCAATCACTCATCTTTCATTCATCAGTGCATACACATAGGAAAAAATACATTGTCAAATGAATGTTGTAAACATAAACAATGCATGTTACCATGTTGAGACAAATCCCCCACCCACCCATCCCCTATCCATCCGCGTGTCCCACACACACACATCCACCACCCAACCAAACACATACGTACAGGCACATATATCCCCCCATCCACCACACATACATGCATCCACCCCATCCATTACCCACCCACACACCCCCCACCCACACATCTTCCACCCATCCCATGACTTACCAACACTCACCCACCCACATATCCTCCACCACCCACCAACACACCACAACCAAACACACATCCCTCAACCACATATCCAACACCCACATATTCCCGCACCTACCCACACACAAAACCAGCACCCATCCACACATTACCCCACCCACCCCCAACCTACACACACTCACCCTCCCACACATCCTCCACCCACCCACTTGCCAAGGCCCCCCCCCCCCCGATCTCCAATCCACAATCACACATTCCTTAACTCTCTCTTTCTTTCTTACACAGGCACACAAACACACACTTTCACACTCATTAACTCTCTCTCTCTCTCTCATACTCCCTAACTCACTCTACAGTGATGTACATGTGTTCATATCTTATATATAAAAAAGACTGTATGTGTGTATGTCCTTTATGCGTTCGCGAACGGTCCATCCGATTGAGATGAAATTTTCTACACGTCTTCCTCTCATTCCCGCTCAGCCAACTGTCATATTTTATTTAGTGTAAAATCGGCTACTTACTTAATATTATTTAATATTTGGGACGCAGAGGTGTTTCCAAGGCACCAGGGCCGGGTTATATACTGGCCAAGAGCTATTGACGCGTCCTCGTCGAGCGTCCTGGGCAACAGGTCCCTTCGGGTTCCTGGCTAAAGTCAATAGGATCGCCGATTCCTCCGAAGTCGGAGAGTGTCTGCCTGTACGGCGAGGAACCACCAGTCTGCACACCAATAAGCCAGACATGGGACAACGGATACTCACGCAAACCTCAGGTCCTGTATGACATCACACTGATGTTGGACAACAGGATGCCTTCATCCGATATACAGGACTTCGCGTTGGAGCTCAAGCCAACGAACACAAGCAAGCAAGCAAGCATTTAATATTTCATTTTTCATTATAATGTCAATATAGCGAGGGGACTTAACTCTAGAAAAATTATTTAAAGGGGCATAACTTTTAATAACATTGCTATATACCTTATAGTCATATTGTTGCATCGTTTTCAAAGATATATAAACTCTTTGTCTATAGTTATTTACCGGTATATGAGTTATAATAAATAATGATATAATCTTTAAGGCATTTTCAAAGTTTTCATAAAAATAATTCATAATGCATACCACTGTAACTCATCTTTTTTATGCTTAAAGAAGTTATCTACAGTCATTGCAGGTGATTAAAAACAGTTTTCATTAAAAATAATGGATGGTGTGTGGAAGGACATTCTTTTAAGTTACTTTTTGTTGTTGTATGAATTTAATGAGACGCTCCCCGCCAGGAGCTGGGCGAAGCCACGCCGGGTCAGATAGATAGACAGACAGACAGACAGTCGGGAACGGGAGCTTATATGACTACTTATATGAATTAAATGAGATGCTCCCCACCAGGGACTGGGTGAACCCGGGCCGGCTCAGACAGACAGTCAGATAGACAGACAGTTAACTACAGGCATATGCGTTATTATAATCCTCTCCCTCCCCCTCTCCATCCTCCCCCCTCCTCCTCCTCCCTTCTTCACCTCCCTCCTCCTACTCCTCCTTTTTCTTCTTCTGCTGCTGCTGCTGCCGCCGCTCCATTTACCCAAGTTAATTGTTGGGGGAAGATGTAAAGATCTTTCAAGTGCTCTTTCTAATGCTTTTTGTAAGTTGGTCTTCGTTTATCTAAGGTTGTTCTAACTCCAACCAATAAATGATTAGACAGACAGGCAGACAGACAGAGAGGGACGGACAGACAGACAGACAGACTGACATACAGAACAGACAGACAGTCGGGAACGGGAACTTACATGACTACTTATTTGAATTAAATGAGATGCTCCGCATCAGGGGCTGGGCAAAGCCGGGCCGGGTCAGACAGACAGACAGATAGTCGGGAACGGGAGCTTATATGACTACTTATATGAATTAAATTAGATGCTCCACACCAGGAGCTGGGCGATGCCGGGCCGGGTCAGACAGACAGATAGACAGACAGACAGATAGATAGTCAGGAACGGGAGCATATATGACTACTTATATGAATTAAATGAGATGCTCCCCACCAGGGACTGGGCGAAGCCGGGCCGGGTCAGCTAGTCTTATATATAAAAAAGACTGTATGTATGTGTGTGTGTATGTCCTTTATGCGTTCGCGAACGGTCTCCGATTGAGATGAAATTTTCTACACGTCGTCCTCTCATTCCCGCGCTGCCAACTGTCATATTTTTTTAGTGTGAAATCGGCTACTTACTTAATATTATTTAATTTTTCATTATAATTTCTATATAGCAAGGGAACTTAACTCTAGAAAAGTTATTTCAAGGGGCATAACTGTTAATAACATTGCTATATACCTTATAGTCATATTGTTGCATCGTTTTCAAAGATTTATAAACTCTTTGTCTATAGTTATTTACCGGCATATGAGTTATAATAAATAATGATATAATCTCTAAGGCATTTTCAACGTTTTCATAAAAATAATGCATAATGCAAAACATTATAACTCATCTTTTTATGCTTAAAGAAGTTATCTACAGTCATGTAGGTGATTAACAACAGTTTTCATTAAAAATAATGGATGGTGTGTGGAAGGACATTCTTTTAAGTTACTTTTTTTTGTTGTATGAATTTAATGAGACGCTCCTCCTCCTACCCTCTTCCTCCTCCCAATCACTCCTCTTCCTTCCTCCTCCCCCTCCTCCTCATCCCTTCTCCTCCTCCTCCCTCCACATTCCTCCTCCCTCCACATTCCTCCTGTCTCTTCCTCCCTCCTCCATTTACACAAGACAGACAGACAGTCGGGAACGGGAGCTTATATGACTACTTATATGATTTAAATGAGATGCTCTCCACCATGGGCTGGGCCGGGTCAGACAGACAGATAGATAGTCGGGAACGGGAACTTATATGACTACTTATATGAATTAAATGAGATGCTCCCCATCAGGGTCTGGGCGAAGCCGGGCCGGGCCAGACAGACAGACAGATAGATAGATAGTCGGGAACGGGAGCTTATATGACTACTTATATGAATTAAATGAGATGCTCCCCACCAGGGTCTGGGCGAAGCCGGGCCGGGTCAGCTAGTAAATGATAAAATCAACTGGCATTCAAAATGATATATGAACATGAGAATACACACAAAATATGGAATAGCATGTTACATGACATGCGTGGGCTCAAATCTCTCTGTCTCTTCTCACCAACACACACACAGAAACTCACAAACAATGCGCGCACACATACACACACTAACACATCCATTCTCCCACTGTCTCTCTCTCTCACTCGCAATCACTCTTTCATCCATTAAGTCACTCTCTCCATCTTTCATTCACTCTATATCACACTCTCTTTCACTCTCACACACAGACAGACACACACCCTCATGCTATCAAATACACACTAGAACACACACTGAAGTGACGACCAGGCCCTCACATCCAGGGGATATTGACTTAGAGGTTTTCAGCCATATCCCTCAGCTGAGAGCAGTAGAACAAGTGTCTGGCCCAAGCATGTAGTGGCACCTTGCAAATGATTCAGACTTTATACGCAATGGTTTTGCTAGCCAAGGTATATTCCATTTCGCTTCACTCTGCTACTGGGGTTGCTGGCCGGCATCGTTTATGGTCAGGACTATGGTGGTATCTGATCGTCTTCGTGCTTCTGACTTTCGTTCTTGATTAATGAAAACATTCTTGACAAATGCTTGTCTTGCGGCGATCCTAGAATGTCACCTCTAACGCCGCAATATGAATGCCCCCGTTTGTCCCTGTTAATCATTACTTCCAGTTCCAAAAACCAACAAAATAGAACCTAGGTCCTATTCCATTATTATCCAAGGAATATAATACAATCCATTCTGGCTGAGAAAAACAACAGCGAGGTGTAGCATTTATGGATCTGGAGAGATCAAAATCCATCAAAGAATATTGGACTTGCAAACTTCAATCTATGTGCACTGAAGTGTGAGACGATAAAAGATCAAGTCGACATAGAAGCAAAGAACAGATCTGATGCATTGCCTGATCTAGAAATTCTATTTCAAGATGTCAATGACTAATGGGAAATATTGAAGAACTTGGTCAGCCGGGCTGCAGAAACTATCCCAAAAATGAAGATGATGGGATGTAAGAAATGGATATCTTAAAACTAATGGAAATAATACCTCGGAGTCAGTTCATCTGATGGCGAATGACACTGGTAACAGTGAAAGTTAATCCACATGCAAAATTAAGTTCAGTGCACTACAAGTTGCAGTATGTGTGTGTACTACACTTGACTTTGAAGCGAGTGAACGCAAAAGAAAATATATATAATGGAAATAAAAATCACCATGAAAAATATGAAGATTCACTGGGAAATTAGAGGAAAAGAAACGTGGCTTAAGGACAATTGCAGAGAAACTGAAAACCAACATAACACCCAGAATACAAAATTAATTCACCTAAGAATTAATATCATCACTGAGAACAGACCATACACATCAATGGGTTGCCTAAAAACATAAGATGGCAAAATCACAAAAGAAAAAGATCAGATTTTAAATGCATGGTGAGATTATGTGAAAGACCTTTATAATGATACAAGAGGGGAACAGGATGGTATTCTATTTAATAATGAAGGACCACCACATTTGAAGATGGAAGTTCAGTATGCTGTTAACTATATGAAAACTGGCAAGACCCTGGATCCAGACAACATCACAACAGAAATGATCAATGCCTTAGAAGAATATGGAATAGACCAAGTCACCAGACTGCTGAAAGCAATATGTGATACTTGAGATTTACCTCCTGAATTATATAAATCTATATTTATTACAATCCCAAAGAAATCAGGAGTCTTGGGATCAACATCGGACAATTAGCATAGCGAGCCACATCACAAAGACTTTGCTTAGAATCAACATGCAAAGAGTTAGGAAGGAAATACAACTCGAAATAGGGGAAGAACAATTTGGGTTCGTAAATGCTGTGTATTTGCTGAGAATATTAATGGGCATTTGTAACCAACAACATACATCTTTGATGCATTGACTACATAAATGCCTTTGATAAAAAATACAGTCGACATGATAAAAATGCTTGCAGGTCTAATCATTGACGGGAAAGACCTAAGACATGAACAAACATAAGTTGGAAACAAGCTGCCATAAAGATTGATAATGAAGTAGTTAAAAATCAGTCTATTAATCCTTTACAGGGTGGAATGGCCATTTACGTCCGATACCGTAAACGGGCGAAGCGTCCCAAACCGCCCGATACTATTATGCATGGTAAAAACGCGATCTCTCGGCTTTCCGATACTTCCGACGGCTACTTTTGCTTTCACTGATAGCTTGACAACGTGGGCGCCATTTGTAAGCACCTACTATGAATTTGAACGGACTTTTACGGACTTTTTTTAAAAGTTTTCTGGGTTTTTACGCTTAGTTTTTCAAAATGGATTTCGGCGATTCTTCAAGTGATAGCCGAGATTTCGCTAGGTTCAATTTAAATGACATTAAAGGGCACGAAGTTGACTATCAATCGCAGCTAGATATCAGTGCAAAGCATTACTTTGCATTAGCAGTCTGAGTTGGACTTTAAAGAAAGTGATTATGATTCTGAAAATGTGTTTGTAAATTGCCGTATAGATGACGGAAAATCACAAACAACATGCTGTATTTTGTAAATATTTGTGTTCATATATGGATTACCGACAACAATCACGTGAGTAACATATTCTGCATGCTTTTCCCTTCATTGTGTTGTTTATTTAACTAAAATCGGTTGACTAAAACCTTATTTGTGATGTTTTTACTAACGCAACCCGAAATTTTACTGAACCTGAAAAAATCTTGCCCGTTCAGGGCTAAAAAACGGACAAGTGTCTGCCCTGTAAAGGGTTAAGAGAGTAGTTGAGAGGCATGTATAATGTCTCCACACCATTTTTTCCCTAAACAGTTAAAATGTTAGAAAATATGAGAGGAATCACCATTGGGGGACATAACATCAATGATATAAGATATGCAGATGATGTGTTGATTGCAGACAACGAACAGGATCTGAAACATTTAGTAGATGTGTTTATTGTACACAGTGAACAAGTGTTAGAATTAAGTTGTAAGAGGACAGAGATTATGGTCGTCTCTAAAAGGATAAAAATACTATGTTATATACAGGTAAATGGATATATTCTTAAACCAGTGAATTGGTATAGCTAACATGGAACAGGCACACCATCTGATTAGAACAAGAATAGCTATGACGGAAAACATAGTAACCAATAAAAAGATGTCAATTGCATCGACAAAAATAGTGTTGAACTGCTACATAGAACCTGTACTTTTGTATGGATGTGAAACATGGACAATAAGCAGACAAGCTGAAACACATCTAATGGCAGTTGAAATGTGGTTTCTAAGGAAAATGCAAAGAATACCATAGGCAGACAGAATAACCAATGAGCAAGTCCGACAAGAAACAAATGAAAACCGTAAAACTGATTAAAGAAATTAGACGTAGACATTCACAAAGTTTTGGACACATTATGAGAAGAAATTAACTGGAGAACTTGGTGACAACTGGTACGATTAAGGGAAAAAGAACGGGGTGAAGGCAGAAGATCTTGATGGCTTGGCCAAATGTCACAATCGTGTCAAGAACACACATAAAATTGAAGCAAAAAAAAAAAAAGAAAACACTTGGCAGATTTGTACTAAGTGCACTTATTTATAGGTTTAGAACCAAGGTATACACTGATTACGATTATATATAATATTTAGGATAGGCAGCAAAGCAAACTTTGTGGTCAATTAATGTGGCCTGAGCAAACATAACTAGACCTGTGTCATTTAGCTCGACTGTTGCACATAACTAGACCTGAGTCATTTAGCTTGACTTGCACATAACTAGACGTGTAATTTAGCTTGACTGCTGCACATAACTAGGCCTGTGTCATTTAGCTTGACTGCTGCACATAACAAGGCCTGTCATTTAGCTTGACTGCTGCACATAACTAGACCTGTGTCAATTAGCTTGGCTGTTGCACATAACTAGACCTGTGTCGTTTAACTTGACTGCTGCACATAACTAGGCCTGTGTCATTTAGCTTGACTGCTGCACATAACTAGGCCTGTGTGATTTAGCTTGACTGCTGCACATAACTAGACGTGTAATTTAGCTTGACTGTTGCACATAACTAGACCTGTGTCGTTTAACTTGACTGCTGCACATAACTAGACAGGTAATTTAGCTTGACTGTTGCACATAACTAGGCCTGTGTCATTTAGCTTGACTGCTGCACATAACTAGACCTGTGTCATTTAGCTTGGCTGTTGCACATAACTAGACCTGTGTCATTTAGCTGACTGCTGCACATAACTAGGCCTGTGTCATTTAGCTGACTGCTGCACATAACTAGGCCTGTGTCATTTAGCTTGACTGCTGCACATAACTAGGCCTGTGTCATTTAGCTTGACTGCTGCACATAACTAGACGTGTAATTTAGCTTGACTGTTGCACATAACTAGACCTGTGTCGTTTAACTTGACTGCTGCACATAACTAGACAGGTAATTTAGCTTGACTGTTGCACATAACTAGACCTGTGTCATTTAGCTTGACTGCTGCACATAACTAGACCTGTGTCATTTAGCTTGGCTGTTGCACATAACTAGACGTGTAATTTAGCTTGGATGTTGCACATAACTAGACCTGTGTCATTTAGCTTGACTGCTGCACATAACTAGACCTGTGTCATTTAGCTTGACTGTTGCACATAACTAGACCTGTGTCATTTAGCTTGACTGCTGCACATAACTAGACCTGTGTCATTTAGCTTGACTGCTGCACATAACTAGACCTGTTTCATTTAGCTTGACTGCTGCACATAGCTAGACGTGTAATTTAGCTTGACTGCTGCACATAGCTAGACATGTAATTTAGCTTGACTGCTGCACATAACTAGACATGTGTCATTTAGCTTGACTGCTGCACATAACTAGACATGTGTCATTTAGCTGACTGCTGCACATAACTAGACATGTGTCATTTAGCTTGACTGCTGCACATAACTAGACCTGTATCATTTAGCTTGACTGCTGCACATAACTAGACCTGTCATTTAGCTTGACTGCTGCACATAACTAGACCTGTGTCATTTAGCTTGACTGCTGCACATAACTAGACCTGTGTCATTTAGCTTGACTGCTGCACATAACTAGACCCGTTTCATTTAGCTTGACTGCTGCACATAACTAGACCTGTGTCATTTAGCTTGACTGCTGCACATAACAGCCTTTGGTGTTTTTACTATCACCACTGGAGATCAGCATGGCTGAATGAATAAAAGCGATCATTATTAAACATCCGATGTACTGGTGCTGAGGTAACAGGTTCAACCTATACACCAGTAAGCTGGACTAAAATGTTGATGTTCTTGACTTGGGGTTATAAATTATAAGTACCTCTGAAGTCGGAATGGGTTCCCCTGATGGCGAGGAACACTGGTAAAAAAGGAAAGCTAAACCACATGGACAAATCAGTCCAGTGAACTAGTAGTAGCATATGTATGAGCTACACTTGAGTTTAGCACTTTGCTGACCAAATTCGACGATCATCAAATTTCCAGTTATATGCCTTGGTGACCAATTTTGATGATCGTCGAATTAGCGACGTGCAGATTTCAAACAGTCGGCCTTACCGATAGCCACATAATCCGGCTTGATCCGGTTGTTTTTATTATTCGAATATGGCTGCGCCCATGAATGATACTGTTTAGAGCCGTTTCGAGCGTAGCTTTTAGTGAAATTTTGTTAATTTTTGTCGCAAGTGAAGATTCAGCATTTTCATCATGCCTGATCACTTCTGACTTCTGACAGAGGCTTCTGACTCTGCCAGCGAATTTGGAGCTGAAAGCGATGATTCCTGGCTAAGTAGGGATGCACAAGTGAATGATATGGTGACTGAAAGTAGCGACAACGATGTTGGAATTGATGACGTAGGTGATGAAGGTATGTCTGAAAAAGAAGCTGGCACAAGAGACCAGAACATTTCTACAGCTGACAATGCTGTTTGGAAATGGAGAAAGGCTCCTCAAAATGAACTTAATTAAGCTTGACAATATTCTTCCATATGAAGAACAACAGGGTGTCATGTCAGACACAACTGGGTTTATGCCCATTGATTTGTTCAAGCTTTTTTTCCCGAAGACTGCCATAGATCTGATCACGTGTGAAGTCAACAGGTACAGTGAAAATCACCTCTCTCAGTACACAGAAAATGCCAAGTACAAAAAGCTTACTTGGGATCATACTGACGCAGTTGAAGTTTTTGCATTCATAGGCCTTCAGATTGGTATGGGAATGTGTTGTAAACCAGCAGTTTCAGACTACTGGTGTAAGTATTTTTGGCTGAATGAAACAGCCTATTCGAAGGCCATTTCAACAATATTGTCTGAATTGAAAGAGGGCAGCCTAGGTATGACTCCTTGTTCAAGCTCAGACCTCTACTAGACATCATATTGCCTACATACAGAAAACACTACACACCGGGATGGGAGTTATCAATAGATGAATCCATGGTGAGGTTCAAAGGCAGGATATATTTCAAGCAATACCTGCCAGCAAAGCCGACAAAGTGGGGATTCAAATTATTTGTACTTACTGATGCCAAAACCCAGTACTGCCTGAAACTAGAGATTTACACTGGAAAGGCAAATAGTAAAAGTTCCCGCTAATCACTGGTATCACGAAGGCTAATAGACTACAATGGCTGGGGCATATAGAAAGAATGGAAGATAATAGGGAAACAAAACTCGCTTACACTCAGGAAATAAATGACCGTAGACCCCGAGGTAGACCAAGAAGACGGTGGAGAGATAATATATATACAGACCTACAAGCACTTGGAATCAACGACTGGCAAGAGAAGGTCAACCAGAGAGACGAATGGAGATGGATTGTATCTGCAGCAAAGAATCTCAATGGCTCGGAACGCTGAAGAAGAAGAAGATGTGAATTAACAGAAAAGTACCGACTAGGCTCAAAACGTGCAATTTGAACTACTAAAGTTAAAGAGAATACAAGTTTAAAGATTATTAATAATTTATTTATATACTTTTACTATTTTTTTATCATTTAACATGACAGAACATATTTTTGAAGTCAGTTTTCATATGCGTCTATGACCAGTTTGAGACAATCTCACACTGACTGGCAGCCGGAGATAATGGGCCACACTGAAAAGCTCAAAAATTACGGGAATCATGACAATTTTTGGCACTCTTCCGAATAACGGTCCTAAATGGGGACATAACTCTGTAGTGTAAAAGGTATCCCTTACAGGGCCTCATTAGTTGAAGTCAATCATCAGTGTGACATGGACTGCTAGATGGATGGATGGATGCAATAAATGTTTCCTGGGCCCGGCCCTGACTGTCGTCGGAGTGTATATCTATTTCCACATATAACTGATAGGTATACACGCCGACGACTGCCCAGACTAGTGAATGATATGGATGGTGACTGGGCCCAAAATTGCATACACAATCATGAATCATGGTCCAATGATGATGGCAATTTTGAAATTTGTGCAATTTCTTCTGTGGTACTGGTAGCCTCGGCATACAGAAAAGCTTAAAATGTTTCTAACATTATAATTATATGAAATAAATAATAATTATCCAACAAACATGTCAACATTGTGCGTGTTACTGAAAAAGTTTACACACTAGGCCAGAATTGTTTCAAGTGTGTCTCACCTTGACTTGGACACAGGAATCCACTACTGTCAAACAGCGGTCTGCCAGTGTCAAGTAAAAGTTGGAAATTGGAAACACAGAAACGGAACGAAATGGCAGTTTGAGACCGGTGCCCGCCACTCAATGACGTCATGTCAGTCGCAATGGCAATGTCATCCCGTCCACAGTTGCAATAGTTCTGCCAACTTCCAGGCGGTGCGGACACTTTCCAACATTTTATATCAATTAACATTTGGTTTTAGTCTGTTGCATTCCATTTCATTTATTATATTAATCAGCTAGAATGTGTAGATTTCTCTTTCAAATACAATATTGAGCTCAGTTGGAATTTAGCCGCTGTGTGCATCATCATTCATAAATAAATGAAGCAGGTCCGTTGCAGAACGTCGATCTCATCATGGCCCGTCGAAGAGATTTGCCATCCATTGCCAGTTCCCTTCCTCACGCATTCTCATGCCCAGCGTGTTATCTCCTTGTATATCTTCGCATATGATTTATGGTTTGTCTTCCACCTAGGAAGCACGCTTTCCATCAGTGTTGCCATCTCCCTTTGATGAAAAAGCACCAATTTTTTTTAGGAAGCACCAAAAAAAAAAAGCACCAACTGTTTTTATTACAAATGTAACAAGGTAGCACAGTATAATTTATTATTATCACTTCATATTACAATGAAGTTTATTCCAGATCCGCCAAATCCCAATCAGAACTACTTTCGAGCCAAAAAAGCACCAAATTGCAATACTATTTTTTGGGGAAATCACTAAAACAAGCCCTGGCGGTATTCATTCAAAATGTTATAAAGTAGCACATTATAATTTATTATTATCACTGAATATTAGAATGAAGTTTATTCCAGATCTGCCAAATTCCAGTAAAACAACTCTTCAGTTTCTGTAGCTATTTCCTATTGTGTTTGCTCCTGCGGTGATGAGGAGGATGATTGAAAGAAACATGTATATGCCTCCTGTGATCCAATTTTTCGCAGAATATCCTTAGGTAGTTTATAATCATGACAGCATTTGCCATATCTTTTCATTCCATATCTAATAGTCAAAACAGCTGTCAAACACTTTATGCTAAGTCTATTCCGCAATTTTGATTTTATAACTCCCATCTGACTGAAAATACGCTCCACGTCCGCATTAGAATGAGGTCAAATGAGCAGAGTTAAAGCTAAATCTGTAAGATCTTGGAAAGGATTTTCACCGGTGGCATCCCTGTATGAGGCTATTTCTGCCCACAGTCCAAGCGTGTCAGAGGTCTGTGTCCACTGCATATGATGAAGTTTTCTCCACTGGAAATCGATGCGGGTGAGAGTAGCTGCATCTTCTACAAACATTTTAGCAAGATCCAATATACAGGGCTTCATTGGCTGTAGACATTCACTTCCACTAAGACATGACATGGACTGCAACACTCGAACGTTATCGGGTGTACATAAACGCAGCTGTTAATAGCTCTATTAAAAACTGGATGCACCTTCCACGAATTTCTTTCTCATCGGGAAATTTGTAGTCTGCTATTTCTTTCTCAAAAACATAACCTAGATTGGGATTAGGATCTAAATAATCTTGAATAGCATCACTTTCTGTTATTTTTTCCCCAGGAATAGCAGTCTTTGAACTGATAGAATCAGTGAGCTGGACAAGATCGCTGAGTAGTTTTGTTGGATCCTTTATATCTGCTTCGAATTTCTTATTCACACTTTGAACTTCTCCGAGAAAATGCTTGAGAAATATGAGATACACATAGTTTTTCATGTCGCTAAACATAGAATGTAGAAGTTCTGCTGTATAACAGCGCTCGTTGAGTCTTGCTACATCAAAATGAGTTCTGAGCTCGACCCACTGCTGCAATATTCTGACAATGGCAGATAGAATGGACATCCATCGTGTCTAGCTTAATTGAACAATCTTTAGCGGATATTGTCCATCATTTATTGAAGCAAAAAGCTCCCTGTACTTTGCTTGACGAAGACTTGAGTGAGAAAACCAGTTATATGTTTCTCTAATCATGAACTCGATGTTCCTGGGCAGACAAGCAGCTGCAGCCTGTGACACTGCCAGCTGAAGGGAATGACATACACACCTAATTAGTACCAGATGAGTAACTTCGGATTTTAATTTTGTATATACTCCATTGTTTACACCTGTCATGATAGACGCATTGTCAGTGCCGAGTGCAACTAGTCTTTGCAACTCAAGTCCATTCTTGTTTAAACAATCTTTTAACGCATTGCATATTGCCTGTGCGTTGCAGTCACTCAGTTCAACTAAATCTAAGTAAGTAACCACAAACTGCTTTCTTGTCTCTGAATAGTACCTAATAGCTACTCCAAGTAGCTTAGTTTCAGAAATGTCATTGCTCTCATCAATCAATAAGCTGTATTTACTTTTGCCAATATCAGCTGTCAAGACTGTTAAGAAATATGGTGCAAGTACATTTGAAATAACTGCTCTGCACTTAGTTCTCCTAAGCTTAAAGTTCTTGCAACCTTTGCTGTCACCAAAGTGTACCTTGCAGAGCTCACTTAAATGGTCAACAACGCGAAGCAAACAATGGCCAGCTATGAACAAACTCATGCATCCTTCTGTTTCTTTGACATCATCTTTCAGTTTGTCAAATGCAATTGTTGTTTGCCTTTGTGTACTGAATGGTTGTTCGGCTTTCTGATGTTTCGTTGTGTTCTTGCGCCTCTCAATATCATTTAACCTGGCTGCAATTGAACCTCTGCAATATTTGCAAAAACACTTAGTATTATCCCCTTCTACTTTTAACAACCATTTTTGAAATCTCATGTCACTGAGCCACTGTTCTCTGAAATGTTGACAATATTTCTTGCTCATGGTGAAACACAAATAAGCTTAAATGAAAGGATCATGTAGACACCACAAAATTATGAACTTGATTACAAGCTACCGTATTGTTGTTTGGACTTGTCTGCAAAATGACGTTCGCTTTCAGCTAAATCGTATTAAAGGGAGTTAAATTAGTTGAATATTGCATGGTAACGTACTAAGACTATTTTACTCCCTCGCTTCAGTTCAAATTCGGCTTTTTAGTGTTGCCAAAATGAATTTTAAAGTAATTTTTACCCACCCCAAAAAAGCACCCAAAAAATTTTGTGAAGCACTAAATTTACGCGGCCGCGGTAAAAGGAAAATTTTCGCACTAACTGACTTGAAAAAAGCACTAAATTTAGCGTGAAAAGTACTAAAATGGCAACACTGCTTTCCATCACTGTTCCAAACTAACTACTGTCTGGTTGTGTGTTTAAAACTTAATAATAATATTAATAATAATATAATAATTTTAATATGGTCATGCAAAGTAATAAATTAATAATAATATTTCATTTTCCAAGACATGAAACTGTTTATGAACTAATTTTGTTCAATTTTCAGATCTTGTAGAATGTCTGTATTTATATTCTCCATAGTATTCTATACCTCTTAAATTTAAAAAAAAAATATAGCGAGCAAAAGAAGAAACCAATGCAGATTCATTTAAACGAATATCTTTATAAAGAAGGTAACATTCTGGAACGCAAAGTAAATTACAGGCTACAATTTCACTTTGAAAAGAACAACTTATTTATACATAATAATTTGTATACACAGGTTGATATAGGAAGAACTAAGTTGTAGCACAATAGACCATATGGTTAAGTTAGAATAAGAATCAAAATCTGGATTTTAAAGTCCAGAAATAAAAAAATTGCCATATTTCTGGATATCTTGGGCTATCATTATGCTGGAGAGAAGGTTCTCTAGTAAAGATTAACAACATGGAACTATTAGGAGAAGCATACAACAACATAGACAACTTTCTACCAGAGGTATTTTACTGAAATATTTTGCATGTGCCAGGCCATAAATATGGTCACCAGTAGGGAAAACAAAACGGGGAAGACCAAGAGAGACCCTGCGTAGAACCATCATCAGAGAAGGCTCAAGTGAACATCCAAAATCTACAACTGGTAGCAGCAAACCGCCAGATATGGAGAGCCATGACCGCTTTAGGCTCAAGAGGAAAGACTAACTAACTAAGGCCATAAATTGTGCAGTCCATTATTTATGTGTTCATTATTCAGATATGTTAGTGATAAAGTAAATGTGAACAGTAAGATTTATACAATCAACATAATGAAATCAGTCGTGAGGTAGTGTTAAGCGGCTTGACTAGAAAAGTGTTTGACTTAGATACAGCATTGAGAAACAGTATTTTGTTTGAGCTCTTGGATAAAAGAATCATAGATTCCATATCTTGATTTCTGCTCTTTCGCCAATAATTTTAGGTGCAAAAGATTAATATAATTGAAAGTAGGAACTTAGAATGTTAGAACAATGAATGCAGATGGAAAATTAGAAAACATCAAAAAAGAAATGGAGAGAGAGAAGATTAACATATTAGGAATATCGGAAGCGAGATGGAAAGGAGCAGGGATAAGGACAGGAGAGGATTGTAAGATTATTTACTCTGGGGGAGAAGAACAGCAAAGAGGTGTAGCCGTAATAGTCATAAAAACAGTTCCAAATGCAGACTGTTACAGTGATCACAGATTAATTACAGGCACATTGAGGGTAAAGTTAAAGAAAGTCAAGTATACAGCAGGAAACCCTAAATATGACTTGTGCAAATTGAAAACTGACAAAGAAATAAAAGATAATTTTAACATAGAAGTAAAGAACAAATTTGATTTATTGTCTGATCTAGAGATCCTATTTCAAGATGTAGATGATAATGGGAAATGCTGAAGAATTCAATCAGTTGTGCAGCAGAAAAAACTATTCCAAAAGTAAAGAAAGTGGGCCGTAAGACATGGATGACTGAAGAAATTTTACAACTAATGGAAACAAGAAGACAGAATAATAATAATCCTGTCAAATATGAAGAAATTCACAGAAAAGTCAGAACCTTATGTAAGGAGGCAAAAGAAACATGGCTTGAGAAAAATTGCAGAGAAATTGAAAAACAACACAACAGTAAAAATGCGAAACTAATGCACAAAAGAATTCAGGAGCTTACTAATCAAAGAACACGTACATCAGCAAGCTGCCTAAAGACAAAAGATGGAAGAGTCATAATAGAAAAAGATCAGATCTTACATGTATGGTCAGATTACGTGAAAAACCTTTATGACGATAACAGAGACGAACAGTATGATGTTCAAAATAATAATGAAGGACCAGCAATTTTGAAGATGGAGGTTCAGAATGCTCTTAACCATATGAAATCTGGCAAGACCCCCGGTTCAGACAGCGTCACAACAGAAATGATTAATGCTTTAGAAGAATATGGAATAGATAAAGTTACCAGACTGCTTAATACAATATATGATACTGGAAATATACCTCAGGAGTTATGTAATTCTGTATTTATTGCAATCCCAAAGAAATCAGGAACCTTGGAATGTGATCAACATCGAACAATTAGTATAATGAGTCACATCACGAAGATTTTGCTAAGAATTATCATGCAAAGAGTTACGAGGAAAATACAACCTGAAATAGGAGAAGAACAATGTGGGTTTGTAGAAGGCAAGGATACAGTAAATGCTGTGTATATACTGAGAACCGTAATAGAACGTTCTATAGAAGTAAACAAAGATCTACACCTTTGCTTTATTGACTACACAACGGCTTTCGATAAAGTGAGACATGTCAACTTGATAAGGATGCTTGAAGATCTACAAATTGATGGAAAAGACCTTAGACTTGTAAAAAACATATATTGGAAACAGCAAGCTGCCATAAGAGTTGATAATGAAGTAAGCCAATATCAGCCTGTCATAATCTCCCCACCATTTCTACCGCATTGTCTTCGACGGAGCCGGGCAAGTACGGCCCAACAGTGAACGACGCTAACCACGCTGTGCCAGCGATGGTCAGTTAGTGCAAGCGTGGGACATGAAGTCCACGCTAGGACACAATCCCGCTAAGCGGAAACTCACGGCGAGTTAGCGACAGACAGGCTGGGGACTGTGGCACTGGACAGACGGTTTGAATGGAGCTTGTGCGAATTGTAGTGTTTGAACGCAAATAGATAGAAAGCCTGTGTGAGTATTAGGAGACTGTACGCCTGGGTTGTAGGATTGTAAGTTGTATTGCATTTGTAGATCTATTGATTATATTATTGTAGCTGCACAATGCATGTAATGATGGTGATGAGTGAGCAGTGTGAATAAAGTGTTTGGAATTGTAGTTGTAGCGTGTCACGTTAAGTTATTCTGTGACTGTGTTTGTATCGCACTTGTCATAGTACACGAGCCTGCGTACTTGCTGAAAGCAAGACCCTGACACAGCCTATTAAGAGAGATGTGAGACAGGGATGTGTAATGTCTCCAGATCTGTTTTCCCTGTATAGTGAAAGTATTTTCAGAAATATTGAAGATATGGAAGGAATCAACATTCGGGGACGATGCATCAATAACATTAGATATGCAGATGATAGTTTTGATTGCAGACAATGAACAGGACCTGCAAAATTTAGTAGATGTGGTTGTTACACACAGTGAATAACTATGGTTAGAATTAAATTGTAAAAAGGCACAGATTATGGTCGTCACTAGGAAGAACAAAATACCACAATGTAATATACAAGTAAATGGGAATATTCTTCAACAAGTGAATAGGTACAATTATCTCGGAACAGTAATAACATCTGATGGGAGATGCCTTGAAGAGATTAGAACAAGAATCGCCATGGGAAAAGTAGCCTTTAGCAAGATTAAAAACATACTGACCAATAAAAAGATGTCAATTGAAACGAGAAAAAAGATTGTTGAGATGCTACATAGAATCTGTACTTTTATATGGATGTGAAGCTTGGACAATGAGCAGTCAGGCTCAAAAACATCTGATGGCTGTAGAAATGTGGTTTCTGAGGAAAATGCAAAGAATACCATGGACAGCCAGAAAGACCAATGAACAAGTCCTTCAAGAAACAAATGAAGATCGTAAACTGATTAGAGACATTAGACGTAGACAGTCACAATTTGTTGGGCATGTCATGAGAAGAAATGATTTGGAGAACTTGGTGACAACTGGTAAGATCGAGGGGAACAGACCAAGGGGAAGACCTAGAAGCAAGTACCTGGATGGCTTGGCCTTGTGGCATGGTCGAGACAGAAACACGTAGCTGATCCACGACTCTGGTGATCGAGTGAGATGGCAGAACATGACTGCCCACACTTACCGGCATGGCACATGATGGATGGATAATGAAATCCCCTTAAAGATCAGTCGCAAGGCAGTGTTAAGCGGCTTGACTAGAAAAGTGTGACTTAGATACAGCATTGAGAAACAGTATTTTGTTTGAGCTCTTGGATAAAAGAATCATGGATTCCATATCTTGATTTCTGCTCTTTCGCCAATAATTTTAGCTTTTTGGCAAGAAGAAAAAAACAGACATTGACAGGCAACTAGCATTGACACCCATCAAAGAGTTCAACCCAAAAATTTAAAGGGAGGGTTTATTCGCAACCTAGGTTGCGAATAGACACTTCGTTTATTTGCAACCAAGTTACGAATAGACACTTCGTTCATTTGCAATCGAGTTGCGGGAGTTAACAAAGATGTCATAGCGTCCACTCACTAGTCAATTTTAGTTTGAGCCAGTAAGAAGGTGGTTAATTTGGGGCGATATTTCATTTGACATATAATATTCACGGTAAACAAAGACATCTATTGGATCCATCGATTCCGACATTCGATCACCCCGTCGCTGCCTGGGGGGTGCGCCCCCTGGCAGCTTCCTGCAGATCCATAGAGCACACTTTATTCACACGCTTCGAGTTTCTCAGTTCTATATTTTAGTTTCTAATGTTTAATATTATTTTAATTAAAAAGTCGCTTTCACCTAATTAAATTTCTGAAAATAAAAGAAAAAAATTTCTCGCCGTCGAGGAATCGAACCTCTGTCTCCCGCATAACTGGCAGACATACTTACCACTATGCTACTGAGGACATGATGAAACCTTAACAGAAATGTATAATATAGTCAAACACAAGTCCCGATGATGTCACGTACGTCTCGTGACCGGCCTTCGGTTGCGAATAGACACTTCGTTTATTCGCAACCAAGTTGCGAATAGGCACTTCGAAAATTTAAAACGTTAAGCCAAGAATCACATTAAAGCAAATATCAAAAGACAGTATCACTGTCTACACAGATGGACCCAAACCTGAAGATGATAGCTGAAAATATAAATTTACAGAATATCATCATCCAGTATGATGTACTGTGCAGAACTTTTCCCCATAACAGTCTTTGGAAAGCCTGATGTCCTGCATCTGTTGTTCATCAACATCAAGTGCCATGCCGGCTGGCAAAGGCGTTCATGGCTCTCTACAGATCTCGGTCTTTGGTGTTCTGGACCAACTCTGCTGATGATATTCCTCCATGCCACCGTCTCAATCCGTCCAGCATCATTTCTCTTGGTCTGCCTCTGCCTCTCTTCCCCTCGATCTTTCCAGTTGTTACGATGTTCTCCAATGCCTCTTTTCTCATCACATGACCAAAGAAAGCTGTTTGTCTCTTTCTTATTGTTGTATATAGTGTTCTACTTTCATTAGCCTCTTTCAGGCAATCATTGTTAGTTACTCTGGCAGTCCAAGGAATTCGCAACATTTGTCTTAAAAACCACATCTCTGTTGCTTCTAAGTTCTTCCTAATTTGTTCATTTACATTCCAAGATTCGCTGCCATACAGCAAAACTGGTTCTATATAGCATTTTAGCACTCTCTTTCTTACATTCATTGATAGCGACTTATTGCATAAGATACTCTTCATTTTCTGAAATGCGGCTTTTGCCTGCCCTATTCTGCTCTTAATCTCTGTTGTACATCTTCCATCCGATGTTATAAGTGCCCCTAGGTATTTAAAATTATCCACTTGGTTGAGAATTTCCCCTTCTATTTCTATGTCACATTTTGGTGTCCCCATTTTCTTTGATATCACCATTGTTACTGTTTTCTTGATATTCAAGGAGAGTCCTTTCTGTGCACTCTCTGATACTACAATGTCCAATAATTGTTGTAGGTCTGTTGCATTATCCGCCACCAATACTGTGTCATCTGCATAGCGTATATTGTTTATATTATATCCTCCGATTAGTATTCCTGGCTTCTCTTTGATCTCTCTCATTATTACTTCGCTATATAGGGAGAAGAGATCGGGTGACAAGACACACCCCTGTCGTACTCCTAGCTTTATCTGTTCGTAACTACCCTCTTTATTTCCCATTTTAATTGCTGCTACTTGGTTCCAGTATATATTCTTTATTATTCTTAAATCTTTCCCATCAATGTTGATATCTTCCAACATTTTAATCAGCTCATCATGTTTTACTTTATCAAATGCCTTAGTATAATCTATGAAGCATAAATATATGTCCCTCTGTTTCTCTATTGACCTTTCTATTAGTGTTCGTAATATATATATTGCATTGTTTGTACCCTTTCCTTCCATAAAACCGTACTGTTCTTCACTAATTTCCATTTTTATTTTCTTTCTTGTTCTTCTCATTATAATTCTGAGTAGAAGCTTAGTGACATGGTTTATGAGGTTAATTGTACGAAAATCTTCACATTCAATTGCTCCTGGTCTCTTTGGTATTGCTATAAATACAGATTTTACACATCGCTCGGTAAATATCTACTGTTGTAAATATCATTTAGCATTTTGGTTAATATATCTACCCCAAATTCTCCCAATACTTCTAATTCTTCTACTGTGATTTCATCTGGCCCAGCTGTTTTTCCTTTCTTCATATGTTTCATAGCGTCAGCGACTTCTTCTTTTAGAATAGGTGGGCCTTCTAAGTTACTTTCTTCTGTTAATTCTTCCCTTTCTCCATTATATAATTCTCTTATACACTCATTCCACCTCTTTCTTATAGCACCTTCCTCCAATAATATCTTTCCTGTTTTTGATTTCAAACACCCTGTATTTATTCTTATTTTTCTTCCTTTGAGCTCACTGATTTGTCTGTGCATACTTTTTTGATCTTTAATGGAATTTAATTCAAGTTTTTTGCATTTCTCGTTTAACCAACTTTCTTTTGCCTTCACACATTTATCTCTTATTTCTTTATTTATCTTAGCATACTCTTGTTTGTCATTTTTATTCTGTTTCCTTTTGTCCATCAGCATTAAGATTTCTTCATTCATCCATTTTTTCTTAGCTTTTTGGCTTCTCTCCGGTAATATTTCTTTGCTAGTTTGATGAATGGAGTCCCTTAACATTTCCCATTGATCATTTATACTCTGTATTTTAGCTATTGCATTGTACCTATTTTTCACAGTCACTCTGTATTGTTCTTGAATTTCTTTATCTACTTTCAGAACCTCTTTATTAAGTCTCAGGTTCTTAACCATTTTTTCCCCTCTCTTTAATCTTACTTTTATTTGTCCACATAGTGGTACATGATCACTATTACCGTCAGCACCAGGCATTGTCTTTACATTAATTAATGCATTTCTAAATCTTGTATTAATAAGTATGTAGTTAATTTGGTTGCGTATTTTCATATCAGGGCTTTTCCATGTGTATAGTTATCTTTTATGGTGTTTAAACCATGTGTTTCCAATTATCATATCATTAATATTTGCCCATTCTATTAGTTTCTCTCCTCGTTCATTTCTTGTACCTAAACCGTAATTCCCCACTATATCCTCTATTTTTCCCTTTCCTACTTTTGCATTAAAATCTCCCAGTATTATTTTTATTTCTTGTGATCCAATTTGAGCTATTGCCATTTCTATTTCATCGTAAAAGTGTTGTATTTCTTCTTCACTACTGCTTGTTGTTGGTGCATATACTTGTATAATATTTATATCTATTGGTTTGCCTTTGATTTTGACCATTATAACTCTATCTGAAATACACCAGTATCCATTCATAGATTTGGCTGTTTTTTCATCAAATATTATTCCTACACCTTTTTCATGTGTGTCCCCTCCAGAATAAATTATTGTGTGTTTGTCGGTTATAATTTTGCCAGATCCCTTCCATCTCATCTCACTTATGCCTAGTATATTCATTTTCATGTTTTCCATTTCTCTTAGAACATTGTTTAACTTTCCTAGCTCATTTTATGTCCTAACATTCCATGTTCCTACTCTAAATTTATTTAGTTTAGTTATAGTTTTAGTTTTGCCATCAGTAGCTGGATGACGGTCTGGTGTCACCTGTGGCTCATGACTGTCCCTACCGGACGAGGATGTCCTAAGACAGCCATTAACGTCGTTCACTATTTCTGAAATGTGTGTCGCCATGAAATCTTGGGAAGATAATGTGGTGGTTTCCCCTTGCCTTCCACATTCACATGGTGGTCTTTTAACTCTGTCTTTGACAGCCATTTTCGACTGTCAGGACAAGTGAGTGCCCTGCTCTGCTCAGCTGCAGAGTTGTCCACTTATTCCGGTGGATACTCGGTCCCCAGAGCTGTGTTAGCCACACCGTAATGTATTTCCATCCTCTACCACATGGAGGTGCAGTTGGGATTTTCCCTTCATAAAGTTATGGTCTATGACCAAAACTCTCCAGTACTTTTAGAGGACCCTCTGTTGTTGGCATGTGTAAATTATCTATCACACCTTGAATCTATATATATTTACATTGTAGTGTTTCTCTTATCTGCTTGCCCTGTACACCCCTGTCCTTAATTATCTGTTCAGAGATTTGAGTCTTTTTACATGCCCAGAATATTTCATTTTCCTTAATTTTGTTTTAATAACCAATCTTTTTCACTATTGAGTTCTTGCTGTTTGTTCTCTTTTCATCCAATGCATTTTTAATATACTTCTGTAACACTTATATTCATAGACACATATGCTTTCAGCTGATTTGTGAAATGTCCAAGTTTCACGCATATGTTGCCACATGAAGCACACATGCTGTCAGTCACTCTGACTAGTTTTTCAATCTGTTCCAGTCCACAATAAGTTTTAATTGCTTAGTTTTTGCAGAGCAATGTTTGTTCTTGTCATTTCTGTCATCACATTTTCATTTCCCATCAGCAGTGAACCCAGACTGCTTACTTTCTGTAATTTCTCTCCATTGATAGATATATCTGCAACAGGGTTGGTGTAATGTACGAGATTCTTTTGTGATCTTTGAAAGGGGACTGGAGCATTTATGGTGATATCTTTGTGCAGTGAAAGTGATACGCCTCATGACATGAAAAATTGTCCTTGACGTTCTTTTTACACCTCTGAAAGTCTAACACTCTGAGTGAATTGTCCGTAATATGTAGTTTATAATAATACTTATATACTGTAATATCATCATTGGCACCTTGCCGTCTTGACAGACGATAGTTTGTGCTTTAAAAAGGCATAATAACTTTTACCTATGGCGGTAGTGAATGTGACTGATAAGGCCAATTCACGCTGCAAATGTTCGTTCACAGTGGGTGCATGTGAACACATGGTCATTTCCACATGCACCATCTTACGTCTCACACGCTCGGTGTGTGACTTATCTGCAATAATTTTCTCCTTTATCTTTATTCCATTTCTGATCTTTGCCCTCCATGCAACACGTTCAGCGGCGACTTGCTCCCACTGTGCATTATCAATGCCTGTATCAATCATGTCCCGCTTACACACATCTTTGTATCGTAGTAGCGGCCGACCCTGAGATCTCTTACTCATCTGTCATTATCATCATCATCATCTTCCACTTCTGCCGTCAAGCGTCGAGGGGAGGAATAATTTGCGTTCCAGCGCCCAGTGGACGGCACTGGATAGTGACTCATCTGTAATTCACCAAAAAAGATGTCCTTTGGTATTCTACCATCATCCATCCTCCTAAGATGTCCTATCCATCTAAGTCTACGAAGACTGAGCATGGAATAAACCGTCATACAACCTGATCTTTCCAATACTTCAGTATTTGTGATTTTGTCTTGCCACTTAATACCAAGAATTCTTACGCAGACACCGCATATGAAAGCTGTACGTTTCTGTTGGTGTGAATAAGTTGTCCAGGTTTCACTGCCATAAAGAAGAATACTAAGGACACAGACTTGATAGACAAGGACTTTTGTTTTGGCAGTAAGCTTCCTGGTCTCCCAGACCCTTTTTCTTAACCTGTTCATTGTTGTTGCTGCCTTACCAATCCGGATGTTGATTTCCTGATCTAGGGATAATTTGCTATTTACCACTGATGCTAGATATGTAAAATGGTCTACCATCTCTAGTTCGGCGTCATCAATAAAGATTGATGGTACCCCATGTGCACCTTGTGACATAATCTGTGTCTTCTTTTTGCTAATTGTTAAACCAAATTCAGAACAAGCATTGGAGAATGCAGATAGTAGACATTGCAATTCTTCCTCCGAGTGGGTCGTAACTGCAGCATCAGCTGCAAAAAGCAACTCTCTGATCAGTACCCTCCTAATTTTGGTCTTGGCCTTCAATCTCTGAGCATTGTAGAGGCCGCCATCTGAGCGTGAGTGAATGTATATACCACCATCCTGATCACGAAAGGTATATTTCAGTAGAAGTGAACAGTATATTCCAAAGAGGGTGGGAGCTAGTACACAACCTTGCTTAACTCCACTCTTGATTTCAAACTCTTCAGAAGTTGCACCATCAAACTTGATTATACCCTTCATGCCTGTGTGGAACGATTCCACAATGGACAGAAGAGTTGGTGGGCAGCCAATCTTCTTTAGTGCCTTGAACAGACCATCACGACTGACCAAATCAAATGCCTTTGTGAGGTCGATGAAGGCAATAAACAGTGGTTGATTCTGTTCATGGCATTTTTCTTGCATTTGTCGCAATGAGAATATCATATCAATGGTAGACCAGTTCTGTCGAAAGCCACACTGTGATTCGGGGTAGGCTTGATCTCCTAGGACTTGAAGTCTGCGTAGAACAATTCTGGCAAATACTTTTCCAACAATACACAGAAGTGAGATACCCCTATAGTTGTTGCAGTCGCTCCGATCGCCCTTGTTCTTGTACAGTGTTATGATGCTTGAATCTTTGAAATCCTGTGGGACTTGTCCTTCTTGCCAGCATAGCTCTATTAGCTGATGGATCTGTAAAGTGAGTGTCTTGCCCACTCCTGATAACCTTTATTGGAATCCCATCCTTACCTGGAGCCTTGCCAGATGCAAGTTCATTTATAGCACACTTAACTTCTGTTATGGTGGGAAGTGTGTCCAGGTGGTCAAGAGTTGGTAGAGCCTCTATGGCATTGAGGGCATCATCCGCTAGTTTGGTCTCACTTGAGTAAATCTCCAAATAGTGCTCTACCTATCTGTCCATCTGCTGTTTCTTATCAGTTATAATTTCTCCAGTCAAGGTTTTCAATAGTGCACTTCTTTTGATCACTGGACCACAGGCTTTCTTTATTCCTTCATACATGCTTCTGATGTTTCCCTTATCACTTGCGATTTGAATGGACTCACATAACTTGATCCAATAATCATTTGCACAACTGCCTGGCAGCCTTTTGCACATCCTTCCTAGCTTGCCTTAGCTCACTCAGAGTGTTACGCGTTGGTCTTTCCTTGTTTCTTAAGAGAGCTATCTTCTTATCAATCAAGGGCTGCAGAGTCGGGCTGTTTGCTTCAAACCAGTCCTGACTCTTATGATCCACAGTGCTGTAAACCCCTACGGCACTGCAATATATACTTTATCATAAATATAATAATTGTACTCAGTATAAAGGTTATGGTTTGGTATCTGCACATTTTCAGAGTCCAACAATAGTCTAGCTCTGATGATTGGACTTTCAAATGTGTAATGTAATTCTGTTTATCCAGTCCTTGTTTTCTTAGAATATATACAGGTGTTTTAATCTATTGTTCGTTGATGTTAATGCCTGTCTTTTCTGCAGCATTTCTGGTTTCTAAAGGCATATTGTATCATTTGTGTATTATCACACATCATTAGAAGACCAACAATTAAAGCAGATAAAACATTTCAAACACTTAGCATATTATCTAATGTAGGAATGGCAGAAAAAATTGACCATAGATGCTACTATGCAAATCAAATTATTGGACATGCAGAAGTGACACATAAAGAGCACTGTTCACCACAGTCTTCCTAACACCATTCTGCTGTCAGTGTCAGATTTGGACACAGTGTTTAAAAAAAAGGAGGTAAGAAATTTTGAAACAACAAAGATGAAATGCCTACAATGAATTCGGAATGTAACGAGAAGTAAAAAAAACAAAAAACACTGAAACAATGAAATCTTGAAGCAAGAGGGGGCCCTAGTGTTGGAGTATATTTGAAAAAGCAGCTAATCAGATGGTTTGGTCATGTGACAAGAAAGTTTCCTGCAAAAATCTTTATCATTTAATGCAAACAAAATGTTATCATCTGCCAACTGAATTTTATCATCATATTAGAGTGTTAGCTGCTAAAAATGGTTTTTACTCAAGCATACATTTTTTTATTTTTTGTAGAACCTCTCTCTCTCTCTCTCTCTCTCTCTCTCTCTCTCTCTCTCTCTCTCTCTCTCTCTCTCTCTCTCTCTCTCTCTCTCTCTCTCTCTCTCTCTCTCTCTCTCTCTCTCTCTCTCTATGTATATATATATATATATATATATATATATATATATATATATATATATATAAATGCAGTGTATGTATGTATGTTATTTATGCGTTCGCGAACAGTCCATCCGATTGAGATGAAATTTTCTACACGTCCTCTTCTCATTCTGGTGCTGCCAACTGGCATAGTTTGTTAGTTTACAAACAGTTATTGACGGAATAAAATTTAATTTTGTAATTACATTATAATTTATATATAGCGAGGGGACTTAACTTAAGAAAAGTTATATCAAGGGACATAACTTTTAATAGCATTGCTATATATGTAAAAATTAAAATAATTGTTGCATATTTCTCAATTAGGTGGACCTTTTCTCTACAGTTATCTACAGACGTATGTGTTAACTAGCTGGCCCGGCTTCGCCCAGGCCCTGGCGGGGATCTATCTGTCTGTCTGTCTGCTTGTTTGTCTGTCTGCTTGTTTGTCTGTCTGTCTGTCTGACCTGGCCCGACTTCGCCCAGCTCCTAGTGGGGAGCATCTCATTTAATTCATATATGTAGTCATATAAGCTCCCGTTCCCGACTATCTGTCTGTCTGTCTATCTGTCTGTCTGACCCGGCCCAGCTTCACCCAGTCCCTGATGGGGAGCATCTCATTTAACCCTTTACAGGGCAGACGCTTATCCATTTTTTAGCCCTGAACGGGCAAGATTTTTTCAGGTTTGGTAAAATTTCGGGTTGCGTTAGTAAAAACATCACAAATAAGGTGTTAGTCAACCGATTTTAGTTAAATAAACAACACAATGAAGGGAAAAGCATGCAGAATATGTTACTCATGTGATTGTTGTTGGTAATCCATATATGAACACAAATATTTATGAAAAACAGCATGTTGTTTGTGATTTTCCGTCATCTATACGGCAATGTGCCGGTCTCTCTGGCTGTGGGGTTACAACACTTTCTCTCTGTAATCCCAGTTTATCATGCAGAGTCTCGTAGCGGAGCGAGAGCTGAGGCGGTTCGACCCCCGCTCATGACTTGCGGGATACTGAGCCAGCCGCTCAGAAAGCAATGGCAAACTACTGAGCGTAATCTTGCCAAGAGATCAACATACAGCTGAAAGATGCTGGTGTTGACAGCTAAGTCCTGTAAAGGATATGCTAAAAAAAAAAAAAAAAAAAGGCAATTTACAAACACATTTTCAGAATCATAATCACTTTCTTTAAAGTCCGACTCAGACTGCTAATGCAAAGTAACGCTTTGACTGATATCTAGCTCTGATTAATAGTCAACTTCGTGCCCTTTAATGTCATTTAAATTGAACCTAGCGAAATCTCGGCTATCACTTGAAGAATCGCCGAAATCCATTTTGAAAAACATCGTAAAAATCCCAAAAACTATCAAAAAAAGTCCGTAAAAGTCCATTCAAATTCATGCTAGCACGTTTACAAATGGCGGCCACGTTGTCAAGCTATCGCGAAAGTGAAAGTAGCCGTCAGAAGTGTCGGAAAGCTGAGAGATCGCGTTATTACAATGCATAATAGTATCGGACGTAATCTGCCGCTCTGTGCGTTTAAGCGATCGGCCGCTAATGGCTGCTATGCCTTGTAAAGGAGTTAATTCATATAAGTAGTCATATAAGTTGTAGACATGTTTCAAGCGAATGAAAGAAGAAGAAGAAGATATAAGCTCCCGTTCCCGACTATCTTTCTATCTGTCTGTCTGACCCGGCCCAGCTTCGCCCAGCCCCTGATGGGGAGCATCTCATTTAATTCATATAAATAGTCATCCCGTACCTGATTGTCTGTCTGTCTGATGACCCGGCTGTCTGTCTGTCTGTCTGATGACCCGGCTGTCTGTCTGTCTGCCTGCCTGCCTATCCCACCCTCTCTATCTATCTATCTATAGCCAGGGGACTTAACCTAAGATATACAATGCTACTAAAAGTTATGTCCCTTTATTTAACTTTTCTTATGTTAAGTCATGTAATTACAAAATTAAATTTTAGTAAGTAAATAGCTGATTGTACACTACCAAACTATGACAGTTGGTTGCACGGGAATGAAAAGAAAACATGTAGAAAATGTCATCTCAGTCGGATGGACCGTTCGCGAACGCATAAAGAACGGACACACACACACACACACACACACACACACACACAACACACACACACACACACATACACACATACATACATACATACATACATACATACATACATACATACATACATACATACATTGTGTTTTATAGATATAGATAATGATAAAATCTTTATGGCATTTTCAAAGTTTTCATAAAAATAATGCATCTATTTTAAATACGTGAAATTTTTCTAACTCATCTTTTTATTTCTCTTCGACATCTATACAGTCATCCCTGCATGTATTGGGTTTTCGTGATATCTTGTAAGTTTACGTTCAGTAGTTTCAGATTGCCCTATTTAGTTATTGGGATGAAGATTTTTCTCTTCCAATCTGTTCGCCATATTTCCGGGAACGGGAGCTTATATGACTACTAATATGAATTAAATTAGACGCTCCCCACCAGGAACTGGGCGAAGCCGGGCTGGGTCATTTTTTTTGGGAACGGGAGCAGGGGCCGAATATGAATTAAATGAGACGCTCCCTGCCAGGGGTTGGGCGAAGCTGGGCCGGGCTTCTTTTTTGGGAACGGGAGCAGGGGCCGAATATGAATTAAATGAGACGCTCCCTGCCAGGGGCTGGGCGAAGCCAGGCCGGGTCGTCTTTTTTGGGAACGGGGGCAGGGGCCGAATATGAATTAAATGAGATGCTCCCCACCAGGGGCTGGGCGAAGCCAGGCCGGGTCAGCTAGGATATATATATATATATATATATATATATATATATATATATATATATATATATATATATATATATATATACATACTAGCTGACCCGGCCCGGCTTCGCCCAGTCCTTGGTGGGGAGCATCTCATTTAATTCATATAAGTAGTCATATAAGTTCCCGTTTCCGACTGTCTGTCTGTCTGTCTGTCTGACCCGGCCCGGCATCGCCCAGTCCCTGGTGGGGAGCATCTCATTTAATTCATATAAGTAGTCATATAAGTTCCCGTTCCCGTTACCGACTGTCTGTCTGTCTGACCCGGCCCGGCTTCGCCCAGTCCTTGGTGGGGAGCATCTCATTTAATTCATATAAGTAGTCATATAAGTTCCCGTTACCGACTGTCTGTCTGTCTGTCTGTCTGTCTGACCCGGCCCGGCATCGCCCAGCTCCTGGTGTGGAGCATCTCATTTAATTCATATAAGTAGTCATATAAGCTCACGTTCCCGTTCCCGACTATCTATCTGTCTGTCTATCTGTCTGTCTGTCTGATCCGGCCCGGCTTCGCCCAGCCCCTGATGGGGAGCATCTCATTTAATTCATATGAGTAGTCATATAAGTTCCCGTTCCCGACTGTCTGTCTGTCTGTCTGTCTGTCTAATCATTTATTGGTTGCAGTTAAAACAACCTTAGATAAACGAAGACCAACTTACAAAAAGCATTAGAAAGAGCACTTGAAAGATCTTTACATCTTCCCCAACAATTAACTTGGGTAAATGGAGCAGCGGCAGCAGCAGAAGAAGAAGAAAAAGGAGGAGTAGGAGCTGGGAGGAGGAAGATGGAGGAGGGGGAGAAAGAGAGAAGAGGAGGATGGAGGAGGGAGGGGGAGGAGAAGAGGAAGAGGGTAGGAGGTGGAGGAGGAGGAGGAGGAATATAACGCATATGCCTGTAGATTTAATAACGGCTGAAGTTGTTCCATGTCTTCTTAGAGTTGGCGACAGTGTAAAGAAATATAAAATCTTCAAACTTGATAGAGATAAGGTAACTATTATTTATTTATTCTTTAAGCAAAAAAAGATGAGTTACAATGTTATGCATTATGCATTATTTTTATGAAAACTTTGAAAATGCCTTACAGATTGTATCATTATTTATTATAACTCATATGCCGGTATATAACTATGGACAAAGAGTTTATAAATCTTTGAAAACGATGCCACAATATGACTATAAGTTATACAGAAAAGTTATGCTCCTTGAAATAACTTTTACAGAGTTAGGTCCCCTGAGATATATGAAATTATAATGAAAAATAAAATAATATTGGGTAAGCAGCCGATTTCACACTAAAAAAATATGACAGTGGGCTGCGCTGGAATGAAAGGAAGACGTGTAGAAAATTTCATCTCAATCGGATGGGCCGTTCGCGAGCGCATAAAGGACATAGGGACGGAGATTGCCTTTTATATATAAGATATATATAGGGTGTCCCAAAAAGATGTACTCACTCTTTGATCTTCCAATTCTCATGCATTTTGTGTGTAAGTAGATGTGTCTTGACAAACACACAATCCTAAGGAGTTAAATTAATAAATAAGTAAATAAATTGATGTAGAACCCAGTTATTTATTGTCATGTAGATGAATGTTCTCTCACATTCCGTCATGTTCGCAAATGTTCAAACTGCCTTCCTTCATTTTCCAAACACAGCTGATATCGTCCAACAATGGATTCAACAACATTGCTAAATACTTCATTTGGAATTGCAAGACATTGTATTCAAATTTCACTTTTCAAATCCTCGATTGTCGCTGGTTTTGCGGTATAAACCTTATCTTTAAGATACCCCCATAAAAAGAAATCCATCAGCGTAAAGTCTGGTGAACGCGCAGGAAATTCAACGCTACCTCTTCTGTCAATCCATTTGTTTGGATGTGTTGCATCGAGGTAAGCCCGTACATCACAATGGTAGTGGGGAGGAGCTCCATCTTGCTGGAAGTACATCTCCTCGTGCCTAAACATCTCTTCAATCCCTGGACCAACATTTTCCATCAGTAAGTTTAAGTAAACTGGACCACTGACAGTTTGATCAAAAAAAAAGAATGGTCCAATGACCCCCCCTTCCCCCCCCCCCCCCCCTTCCCCCCCCCATACTGACATCCCGCAACACACTGTAACACCTGATAAGTTCAGATGGTGTTCCATACTGAAATGTGGATTTTCACAGGCTCAGTATGTGCAATTATGTCGGTTGACTGAACCATTTAACTTGAAGGTGGCCTCATCGCTCCATAAGATTTTCTCTGGAAACGTTGCATCCTCTGCGAATTTGTTCAGATACCATTCGCAAAATTGAACTCTCCGATCAGGATCATCTTCATTGAGAGTTTGAAGTAATGTTGGAATGTAACTTTTCCAATGATCTTGTTTCAACATCCGATGAACACTCGATTTTGGGATACCCATCTCACAACTCAATTGTCTTACGGATTCCTTTGGGGATCGGGAAAGGGTTTCTTCTAATTGTTTGCATTTATTGGAACTGGTGGATGTTCTTGGTCTTCCGGAGCGTTGCTTACTGACGTTGTGCACAGTTCCGTATGCTTCAAATTTTTCTCTGATGCGAGCAATGGTACGTCGCGTTGGTGGAGTCTTCTGAAACTGTCTGTTAAATTGTCTCTGCCCTTCCATGACATTCTCGTGCTTCCAGTAGCACTTTAATATAAATTTTTTTTCTTCACTTTAATATAAATTTTTTTTCTTCATATGTTAGTTGTGAGTTAGCCATTATGAAGGGTTGGTTGCATCTGAAATTTAAAAAATACATTATTAATCATCTGTCAAAGAATACATTATTAATCGTCTGTCAAAGAGTGAGTACATCTTTTTGGGACACCTGTATATATGCCGGTCTCCCTGGGAAGGAGTTAACGACTTTCTCCATAATCCTGTATATCCATGTGAGGAACACATCTGCGCGAGATTCAGCAGCGGATCACACCACGTTTGTTACTTACAGAGTATGTGAGCCGGTCGCTCAGAAAGCAATGGAAAACTACTGAGCGTAATCTTGCCAAGAGCATCAACAACAGCTGAAAAATTCTGGTGTTGACTGCAACGTGATGTAAGGGATATACAACTAAAATATATATATATACACGAGGGTAAGTTAATAAGTAAGTCACGAATGGCTGTAGAAAAATAACTAAATATGATAACAACTTGAAACCAGTTTATTTTTATACATACATTGTCCCTTTATTTCTGCAACATAATTTCCACCAACATTGATGCACTTATCGCATTGTTTTATCAGTCCTCCCAAACCGGATGCATGGAACTGCGTGCTCTGTTTTCTAAACCACGTTTTCACGTCACATTCTTCTTCTTCTTCTTCTTCGTTCATCCGGAGTTTTTTTTCGGATGTGATTGCGTTGTGCCTGTTTACAGCAGAGCTGCGTTCTTGCGCCGTTAGGCCGACACATCCGACTTCTGCGGGCATTTGTTGACCGGGTTAACCTTCCCGGGGCGTCACATTCAATTTTGGCATCATTAGCGAAATGTCTCCCGCCAAGGTGGATTGTCAGTGTTTATGCTGACAAATGTTTATCCCGTGAAGCGGTGCATAGCTGTGTAGAAAAAAGGTATGAGGGCGAGTCAATAAGTAAGTCACACAGTTCTGTGGGATGGCCAATAAATGAAAACAAAGTGCACAGTTCTATGCAGCAGGTTTGGGAGGACTGATAAAACGATGGGATAAGTGCATCAATGTTGTTGGAAATTATGTTGAGAAATAAAAGGAGAATGTATGTATAAAAATAAACTGGTTTCAAGTCAGCAATAAAGGGACAATGTATGTATAAAAATAAACCAGTTTCTACAGCCATTCATGACTTATTAACTTACCCTCTATATCATGTCATCATCATCATCAAGTGCCATGCTGGCTGGCTAGTTGCGTTCATAACTTTCCAAGATCTTGGTCTTTGGTTATCTGGATCAACTCTAGTGATGATATTCCTCCATGCTACCATATACATATATATATATATATCACAGTATAATGAATTATTTCACTTTATGTTTCAGACCAGATTGAGCATTGAGGCAAACTGCACTTATTGTTTGGCAAAATGATGTCCATCAGTAAATATGTTCCAAGGTTATGCTCACATTTCCAGTCCAGAGCTCAGTTCTTTCATTCAAAAAGAGCATTGCAAAGGAAGCATTATAACTATGATTTGAACAGTTTGATTGAATGGAAGAAAGAAACTGCTATAGTTTTTGGCTCAGTGCGTAAGCCAACAAAAACAGGCAAAATAAAGAAGACAAAGAAAGTATTTGATCCTCATATGGAGGAGAATTTACAGATTCTGAGCACTCTATCAATGAACAAAGAAAATGGTTCAGACACTGAGATTAATGCTGCAGTTAAGAAGGACAAGAAAGTGAAAAAAACTGTAGCTTGTAGTAGTAGTATCACAGATGACAATCAAGTGCCTCGTTCACCGTCTTCATGTGCCACAGATTTGTATGGGCCCGAGGGGAACATAAGATATGCAGATGATTGCTCTTTAAAGGAGAATTACTTTGACATTCCTGATGATGTTCTCATATCATCTGTTGTTCCACATGATGCTAGGCAAGTTTGGAAGGAAGATGTGTATGCTGATGATGGCAAGGAAGCTGTGTATTATGGCAAAGATGAAATTATAATTCCAAAGATCTTACCAATACCAGCTTTTGACTCCAGAGGTACACAGAAATTTAGCAAGTCTTTTTTCGAAAGTCATGTGAGCCCAATTATGTCTTCAGAACTATATGCTGCAAATGAAAATGGAAGTAATGAACTTATAAATCATAGCATTGAAACTGTAGAAACAATAAATACAGGCGATATAGTTACAGAAACTGGAGGGTCAGCTGTCCATGAAACTGAGCCTGCATCGTCAAACCTCAGAAACACTAAGAATAAAAAGACTACCAAGAGCAGCTCATCAAAAACAAAACCAGACACCACATCAGAAATTATATCAGATGTTCTATTTGAAGATAATTCGAATAAGGGACTAAAAGAAACAGAAATATTGATCCCAGAAATGAAACCAATCCCAGTGGAAACCCTTACATATGCAACTTCACATTTGTCGAGTCCCATGGTTTCTTCAGTGCCTTCACCACAATCTTCAGTGTTAGATTCTGTAATAAGGCTTCCAATTGAGCCTCCAGAATCTTTTGAAATCATTCATAAGGTTCCTTTGTTCCCAATGGAGACCAGCAAGTGGCAAAATAGAATAGACTCACATCTTTTTGAAGCTTTCAAAATAGACATAGAACAGATGTATTTACATGCACTCCCATCTGTGAAAACCATTCTCAGTAAAACAATGCCAGATCTGAATCGTTTCTTTCTAAATCGTTGGAGAGATGGAATGATTAAAGAGCTTGGAGAAGAAGGCTTCAAGAAACAACAGGAAGGTAATATTTATTTACTCTGTCAATTATGTGACATCTGTCTCTGTTCTGTTCTTGCTGCCACTGCTTTGACAACTATTGCCTTCATTTAAAATATACGTAACTGGACGCATTGATGTCCACTATCTCCTAAATTATTATTTCAGTCACTACCAGGATTAACATTCACTGGACAAATTTTTAAAAAGGATTATTACTTAATAATGTTATTTTGCTGTGTACATCAACTATTTATATTGTTTCATTATTTATTTCCTTCCACATTGTGCCAATGGCTTTGGGCAGAAGAGTGCACTTGGGAGGGTACAAGCGTTACCCTAGTGCGAGGAAGTGCAACCTAAAGACAAAATGTCATGGCAGGATGAACCCGGCTTTAAGCCTTGGTTGGCAGCTGGTCTAGGATGGAAGCACCAACAGGCGGGCAGTTAGAATAGTGCTTTGCTGATCCGTCAGCTTCTGCAGCTTGTCTTGTTTCAGGCGTATTGGTGTTGCCTTTCCTCTAAAGTAAAATAGGCAGGCCAAGAGAGGGATCGTGCATGGTCTCTAATTTCAACCCATTTTACAAACTGTCTGTCAAGACGACAAGATGCCATTCATTTCCTTTTCTACAATTCTGTAAGAGTGTTGAGATAATAGATGTTCATCATTAAATTAGTAAAACTGTCTGCAAAATGTACATTAAATGTACTTCAGGGGTGCATATGATGTCATTGAGATAGGTTTAATGGAAATTGTGAGGATTTTTTTGGATGGTGTGGTAACAAGAGGCATGATTGTCTTGGGAAAATACAGCGGTAGTTTCCCCTTGAATTCCGCCGGTTTGTGTATGGTCGACTCCACTAGCCTTTGTCTAAAAGACAGACCATGCAGGGGGGAAGAGGTTATATATAGCGCCTCTTGCTCGCCACTGGCCTCGTCATAGAGCTTTGAGGTATTATATAGAGATAGCTGCCCCACCAACTAACTCGCCTCCTCTTAGTGGCCATCACACAATAAGTCTTATAAGTCACATAATGAAGCTGTTACTCATATGAGAACTAGTGAAACAAATTGAGGAGTGTAGTTTTTGTCTGTCTACTCACGGGATCCACACTGTAGACAATGTCAGGCGGGGAGTCTGATGATAGCACACGCTTGTATGGGTTCAGACATTTACGATGACAGATGTACACGCTCATATCTGACCAGACACATGCTATAAGGCACTCAGCTGAGGGATATGGCTGAACGTCTCTAAGTCAAATCCCTCAGATGTGAGGGCCTGGCCGCCTCCCACCTCCTGCTCTTGGAGGTTTGATGCTGAGCCGCCAGCATCTACAGCCTACCTTGTTTTAGACGTACTGGTTATCCTTTCCTCTTGAGTAAACAAGACAAGGCTGAGAGAGGGAGAATGAATGGATTGTCCTAAATCCTGTCTATCATCATGCAGACAGCATATGCCATTATTCTTCCTCCCGGTGGTTCCACACCAATTTTAGTAGACACTTGGGGTGTGTTGCTCAAAATAGTCAGTGTTATTTTGGGCGGTTCTCAACAGACAGTCTACACTCAGGGATTTCTCCTGAGTGATCAGTCTTGTATGCGTGTCAGCTTTATATGTAAGTCGGATACTCAATGTCTATCCTGTACTTGAATAGACCAAGTACTCCTGTTGCTTGAATAATGTTGGCTTTCTCTAAATTATCACATAAACAAGAAGAAAACTGTTTTCACAGTGATACAGCAAAGGCAAAAGCTGGAACAATAGGAACAATAAGTAATCAAGAAAATTTACAATCCGGAAGTTTTGAAGCGTAAACATTCAGAAAATGAAAGGCCTAAGTTATTTCATCACCAATCATGTAGTCAAAAGTTGGACAAGATCTTATAGCAAGTGCATTGTCAGATCACATGTCTTCACTGCAGAGAGGCTGTGTGCTAGAAGCTTACTATCGAGAGCAAAATAGTAGCTTCCAGGGTTATCACTGCAGCTAATAACAAATTCAGCCTTGTCCTAACAGAAGAAAGACTACTGTGCAGTAGATTAAGCTCATAAGGTTTTGATGACTACTTTAATATCAAGTTTAAACATTGGAATTCTTTAAAAAGAAAAGAAGAATGGTTTGCATGTTAGAAATAAAGTGGCGTTCAATTGTACAAGTTAAAAAATAATAACATGACCAGTGTGTTGCTATTTAAATGTGTATTATTAACACTCACTACTTGATATGACAATTATTACATTAAAAAAATGTTAATTGACAGTAGAACATATTGGTTATGTCTTTCAGCCTATTGCTGAAGCACCAGGTGAAACAGTGGTACCATTCAGTCTGCTGAGTATTATAGATTCATTAATAATTTGAAGGATTTATTTAATTTGTAATTACAGCTACTATCAGAAATGGCTTGAACTTGCATGCCAATATTATGGAATGGCTGTCTGGCAAACAAGTTGATGAACTACAGATTATGCCTGACAATGAGGGTCATTGGTCCAGCCTGCAGCCAGCTCTAAAGGCCATCAGTGATGTCAGAGCTGTTGAAGTGGCCATTGCTCATAACCTACTCAACTATAGGGGTGTGTTTGACTGCTTGGCTCGACACAAGTAAGCTTCAGTTTAACTGTTAAACAGAAACATCATTCCATCTTATTCTGTTTTCCTGTGTGCCTCAAAGTATCAGGATATGAATGGAGTTCTGGGTTGATCTCTGGTATCCCCCTCAAACATTGTGGGTTTGTTGCCTCAGTTTATCCATCTTTTACGGGGACAACCTTTTTCCTTTCCTAAACAGCATTGATTTTTGTGGAGTACTATCTGTTGACACTTGTTTAGGTAGTATGTTATGAGGGCGAGTCAGTAAGTAAGTCACACAGTTATGTGGGATGGCAGGTAACATCAAACTTTATATTCTCGTTTGTCAGTAGGCGCTAGGTGTCTCATGCGCATGCAGGGTGCATAAACAAAATGGCGACTATACTTACAGAGTGTACAACCAAAGAGCAACATGCTGTTGTGCGTTATTTGTGGGCAAAAGGACTGCCTGCAAAGGACATTCATAAGGAAATACTTCCTATTTATGCTGACATATGTTTCTCCCGTAAAGCGGTGCATAGCTGAGTAGAAACATTTTCTCAAGAAAGCTCTAAAATTGTTGATGAAATCCGATCTGGTCGTCCTGTTGATTGCAACAGAAGCATCCGTGCAGCGGTGGAGGAGATGATTAGAGGTGACAGGTGAGTAATGATAGACTCTGTAGCATCTGTAATAGGGTGTCCACATGGTTCAGCATACAGCATAATGCATGATCGATTGAAATTTTAGAAAGTGTGCTCAATGTGGGTACCCAGACACTTGAAGGAGGAACACAAAATGAACCAATTTGGCCTGTCCTTGCATCATCTTTGTCAATATGAAGATGAAGGAGAAGACATGCTGAACAGGATTGTTACTGGGGACGAATCATGGGTGCATCACTACCAGCCCGAACCAAAGCGTGGTTCAATGCAATGGAAACATCCTTCTTCGCCTTGTGTCCAAAAATTCAAAGTTATGCCATCAGCAGGGAAGGTTATGCTGACAGTGTTGTGAGATTGTCAAGGAGTGCTTTTAACCAATTCAAGAAGAAAGGTGACAATGTGAATTCTGAATCGTATTGTGAAATTCTATCGATGCTTCATGGTGCAATTCGAAGAAAACGTCCAGGATTGCTGACTAGAGGAGTTTTGCTTCTTCATGACAATCCAGACCACATATGGCTCGATTAACTCGGGAGATAATTAACCAACTAAGGTGGGAAGTTCTGAAACATTCGCCTTACAGCCTGACTTAGCCCCTAGCGATTTCCACCTTTTTGGTCCACTGAAAACCCACCTTGGCAGGAGACATTTCGAGAATGTGAAGTGAAAACGTGGTTTAGAAAACAGCACGCAGTTCTATGCAGCCGGTTTAGGCGGACTGAGAAAATGATGGGATAAGTGCATCAATGTTGGTGGAAATTATGTTGAGAAATAAAGGGGCAATGTATGTATAAAAATAAACTTTTTCAAGTTGTTATCATATTTAGTTATTTTTCTGTAGCCATTTGTGACTTACTTATTGACTTTCCCTCGCACTTAAAATCGCTGCTTGAAATTTATACTCTCAGCTAGACATAGAACATTACAAGAGCAGTCGCAGTAAAGTGGCTGAATTTATATGTTGATCTATTTGCATTGCTCCATTTTTGTAGAGAATGAAACTTAATTTGTGTTGCAATCAGGGATTTGTTATGCATGATTGACTGGAAAACGTCAAAGAAACCTCGGCCACTTCTAAAAAACACTTACGATGATCCAATTCAAGTAGCTGCTTATATTGGAGCACTGAATGCCAGTCAGGAGTATGTGAACAAGGTATTTATCTCTTACAATAAAGATTCAAAATTTTTTTAATTGTTCTAAAGTCTCCATTGTGCGCTTTATTAATTTTTTTTTTTTACCCAGAAGAAGCTTATTGTACAGATTGTTCAGTAAGTTACTGTGGTAATATAGCAATGTGAAGATTTGATTTCTTTTGTTATCACATAGCCATCCCATGTAAATCTCAGGTGTCTATATGACAGTCTGAGAAACCACCACATTCATTTCCTAAGAGTAAGCTTATGGGCACTCACAAGGCTAGATTTATAGTGAATGCTAAAAAAAAAAATGTCACCTGTCATCCAACTGAAAGACTTCATACTTGTCACCAGATTAAAAGACTTGTTATCTGTCAGTGGACTGGATAACTTAACATGATTTGTACGGAGGTGTAATTTTCCAGTATGAATATGTAATCAACATCATTGTACTTGAGATTTTCCCACACATGCTCCATCCCCTCCTTCATTAGCCAGTCAAGAGTTCCCATACTAGAACTCTGTAACCTTTGCTTCCTTATTATCTTCTGCTGCTTTAAGCCCCTTATACACATTTGGTGACAATCTCTGTGCTCACTGCTGTTTCTTTACTGCCACTTATCTTATCTTTCAAGCTTGTTCTACCTCACATCATCATCATGTGCCATGCCAGTAACCGTGGGCGGTCATGTTTCGCCATTTCACACGATCACCAGAGTCGTGGATCAGCTCAGTGCTCTTGTCTCGACCATACCATGTGGTCAAGCCATCGAGGTATTTAATTCTCTGCCTTCTTGTTCTTTTCCCCTCAATCTTGCTGGTTGTCACCAAGTTCTCAATTTTATTTCTTCTCTTAACATGTCCAAAAAAATTGTGACTGTCTATGTATAATTTCTCTAATCAGTTTACAGCTTTCATTTGTTTCTTGTAGGACTTGGTCATTGGTTTCTTTTTGTCTGTCCATGGTATCTTTTGCATTTTCCTTTAGAAACCACATTTCCACAGCCATTAGATGTTTTTCAGCTTGTCTGCTCATTGTCCACGCTTCACATTCATACAAAAGTACAGATTCTATGTAGCACTTCAACACTCTTTTTCTCATTGAAATTTACATCATTTTATTAATCAGTATGTTTTCCATCTTGCAAAAGGCTACCTTCACCATGGTGATTCTTGTTCTAATCTCTTCAATGCATCTCCCATTAGATGTTATGACTGTTCCGAGATAACTACTGATTCACTTGTTTTAGAATATTCCCATTTACTTGTTGTATATTACATTGTGGTATTTCCGTCTTCTTAGTGATGACCATAATCTGTGTCTTCTTACAATGTAATTCTAACCCTATTTGTTCACTGTGTGAAATGACGGCATCTACTAAATGTTGCAGATCCTGCTCATTGTCTGCTATCAATACTGTATCATCTGCATATCTAATGTTATTGTCAGCAACTTACTTGCGACAGGTATTTCAGGACTCCCCTACTTTTGCACCACACGAAATAATAACTCGTGTCATTTGCAAAAGGGATACAATTTATTTAGAGCTGATTACAAACAAGCTCCGCGAGCGGAATACTTCATTGACAATAAACATCATAGTACGTTACACAGATGCAATGAAGAGGTGATAATGATACTATTAATCACTGAATGGAATCTACAGCCTAACAATCACTATTGTCTATAAACTTATAGTATTCATAAGGAACACGTCTACTCTCTAGCCGTCTCAGTCGCAGTCTGAGCCACGCTTCTAGTTGCGTGTTCAAACACGGACGTTGGATCCTCCGTGCGCTGGCGAGTCTTGCGTGCGTGGTGTCCCAGCACGCTGGTCAGTTAACTAGAGTAACCTGTACTCCATGGTTACTCGTCGAGGCGAGTTTTCCTAGTGTCTTGTTAAACCCTCGCTCACTTACACTCAATGCCCTCTTGGTTGACACAAGTGTGTCCCGTTGTAAAGCTATTTATAGCGCTGGTGTCTCTTCTGTCTGGTGTTCTCTAATGGTCTCTGTCTTAGCTCTATTTCTTATATTCTTAACTCTGTAAACTCTTATCCAGATCTTTGACAGTTATTGATGTTGCTTCCTATAATGGGGATTCCTGTCATATCTTCTAAATTTCTAAAATTATATTCACTGTATAGGCACACCTCTCTTAATGGGCTGATATTGACCTACTTCATTATCAATCAAGGAAATGAGCGGGCTGACAAGCTCGCAGGTGAGGCTACTGTGGAAGGCGAACGCGCCATGGACCAGGCTGACATTCTGAAGGCTCTACGAGAAGTAAGACTTTTGCGAGAACCAAGTGATGACTGCGAATCTACAACAATGGCCAGACTGCGAGAGCAGCAAATTAAAAGAGGGGTGGCCAAACAAGAACACTACGCAGGAAGCCAAAGAAGATTGATAAACCAACACAAAACTGGCGTCGTTTGCCGCTACACGCTGCGGGATTTGCTGAGGAGGGGATCCGAGCACTTATGGACTGAATGGTTCGATGTGCAATGAGGATGATCTGTCGACTAACTAACTAACTATTATCAATCTTTATGGGAACTGGATCTTTTCAATGTATGTTTTTTACAAGTCTAAAGTCTTTCAAATTGTAGATCTGCAAGCATCTTCATGATGTTGACATGTCTTACTCTATCGAAAGCCTTTGTGTAGTCAATAAAGCAAAGATGTAGGTCTTTATTCAATTCTATAGACTGCTCAATTAATGTTCTCAGCATTATTTTCTTCCTAACTCTTTGCATGATGATACTTAGTAAAATTGTCATGATGTGGCTCATTATATTAATTGTTCGATGTTGATCACATTCCAAAGGCTCCTGATTTCTTTGGGATTGCAATAAATATAGAATTACATCATTCAGGAGGTATATCTGGAGACCTAGTCTATTCCATATTCTTCTAAGGCCTTGATCTTTTCTGTTGTGACTGGACCCGAGGTCTTGCCAGTTTTCATATGGTTCTACCTCTGGGGTCCGCCATAGTGGTTGCATGAGCTTTCCCCTAGTGACTCTTGTCCAAGCTCATACAGGCACATATATAAGCATGTGTACTTGCCTGTATGCAAACATACACACATGCCCATATATATATATATATATATATATATATATATATATATATATATATATATATGTATATGTATATATTTGTGTGTGTGTATGTATGTAACCACCTTCAGACAACAGGAGATGGGCAGAGTTGCATTGTGGCATGAACAATAACAGCACCTGAAATAAAGTGTACATATTCTAAAGACCTTCATATCTGCTTGATTGGATAACATGACATATCACATAGCTTGGTTATGATTTTATTTCATTTATTTATTTATTATCCATATGACGTCTTGTAATAAAGGGACACTAATCACTGATGTTGCTGTGTCATGTCTAGTATGGTGAGGTCAGCCATGGAATGATTGTAGTGGCCTACCCTGATGGAAGTCCGGCACACATACATGTCATGAACAAATCAACCTGTGAGAAATATTGGCTGGAGTGGACCGAGCGACTCTACCGCTTCTATCAGTTGACATATACAGAGAAGATGGCAGCAAACAGAGACAACATTCGTGCAAAGAAGCAGTTATCAAGGTTGAGTACAGCTTAAATGTTTGCTTGCCACATAATAATCTATGCACTTGTTAGATTGGCTATTTCTCATGTGTCCAGGCATACAGATATATCACTTAACAACTGTGCAGTACTGTAATTGATGTGCAGAGATGTTAAACTATCTGTCCAGATCAGTTCAGCTGATATTCTCGCATAAACTGCATATGTGTCTGTACATATTAAACATACATTGTCTGGTGTCACTTTATGCACATTGATGGCTGACATTGATGATTCACATTACAAATTGTGTCCCTAATCTGATTTGGAACAGGCTGTTTAACTAAAAATAATACTTCCAGTTTGACAAAATTCAGAAGTAAATGCTTCCATTGCATTTGCTGCATGTTTGCATAAATATCATTGATGTATCATTGGGCGCTGAACCCAAGAATGGTTGAATGGTAAACGCCTCAATCTGAGACAATGGTTCTCTACTGAGAAATGGCAAATGGTTACAGTGAAGACACAAGAAACCCAACTTATTTTACACAATATATTTTTGACTTAAAAGATACAAATATTACTCTTGTTAATCCTTGGTTAGGATATCATTGGGTAATTAGACTGTTTAATTTCCTTTAGTTTGCTATATTTCACCTATATCTTTATTTTTTGTTGTTACGTTTGATTTTATTTTCATTTATAGTTTTCATTGTGTTGTTTGCTTGGGCATCCTACACTAGTTAAAGGTCATTTACATTTTCTATGTTTGTTTTCTAATTGTTTTACTTCTTTAAAAAGATTTGCTTTAGTGTTTTGTTGCCTGCAACTATTAATGAAATAATACTGTACATCCAACTGTTCACCCTTTGTGTTCAAATGTATAGCCACAGTTGAAGCCATGATGTTTACATTTACACTGTCATGTGATATTAGCAGTGGCTGCTAGTTCTTGTTTCTCTACATTTGATTTGTCCATGTTATGGCGTTTACAGCACAACAACCTGATTAACTGGGTCATTTACTTATTTCTGAGATAGACATGAACAACAGTAATAATGATTTCAATCTTGTTCATCAGTGATTGATCATTAAAAGATTAAAAATAGTGCACATGGGGTCTCGTGTAAAAAAGATAAAGGTAGTTCCTTAGCCGTTGCTGCTGTTGGGGTGTGAAGTGTTGGGCCGTCACATATTCTAGGTCATGACACATGAGGTGGGGTGTGAAATGTTGGACCTTCACATATTCTAGGTCATGACACATAAGGTGGGGTGTGCAATGTTGGACCTTCACATATTCTAGGTCATGACTCATGAGGTGGGGTGTGAAATGTTGGACCTTCACATATTCTAGGTCATGACACATAAGGTGGGGTGTGAAATGTTGGACCTTCACATATTCTAGGTCATGACACATGAGGTGAGGTGTGAAGTGTTGACCTTCACATATTCTAGGTCATGACACATGAGATGGGGTGTGAAGTGTTGGATCTTCACATATTCTAGGTCATAACATATGAGGTGGGGTGTGAAGTGTTGAACCTTCACATATTCTAGGTCATGACACATGAGGTGGGGTGTGAAGTGTTGGACCTTCACATATTCTAGGTCACCACACATGAGGTGGGGTGTGAAGTGTTGGACCTTCACATATTCTAGGTCATGACACATGAGGTGGGGTGTGAAGTGTTGGACCTTCACATATTCTAGGTCATAACATATGAGGTGGGGTGTGAAATGTTGGGCCTTCACATATTCTAGGTCATGACACATGAGGTGCGGTGTGAAGTGTTGGACCTTCACATATTCTAGGTCATGACACATGAGGTTGGGTGTGAAGTGTTGGGTCATGACACATGAGGTGGGGTGTGAAGTGTTGGACCTTCACATATTCTAGGTCATGACACATGAGGTGGGGTGTGCAGTGTTGGACCTTCACATATTCTAGGTCATGACACGTGAGCTGTGGAGTGTGACTGTTAGGCTTCACATATTCTAGGTCATGACACATGAGGGTGGAGTGTGACATGTTAGGCCTGTCACATATTCTAGGTCATGACATATGAGGTGGAGGCGTGCATGTTAGGCCTTCACATATTCTAGGTCATGACATGACATGATGGGTGGAGTGTGACATGTTAGGCCTGTCACATATTCTAGGTCATGACATATGAGCTGGAGTGTGACAGTTAGGCCTGTCACATATTCTAGGTCATGACATACCTATGAGGTGGAGTGTGACATGTTAGGCTGTCACATATTCTAGGTCATGACACATGAGAGTGGAGTGTGACATGTTAGGCTGTCCACATATTCTAGGTCATGACACTATGAGGGTGGAGTGTGACATGTTAGGCTGTCACATATTCTAGGTCATGACACATGAGCTGGAGCTGTGACATGTTAGGCTGTCACATATTCTAGGTCATGACATATGAGGTGGAGTGTGACATGTTAGGCCTTCACATATTCTAGGTCACCACACATGAGGTGAGGTGTGAAGTGTTGACCTTCACATATTCTAGGTCATGACACATGAGATGGGGTGTGAAGTGTTGGATCTTCACATATTCTAGGTCATAACATATGAGGTGGGGTGTGAAGTGTTGAACCTTCACATATTCTAGGTCATGACACATGAGGTGGGGTGTGAAGTGTTGGACCTTCACATATTCTAGGTCATGACACATGAGGTGGGGTGTGAAATGTTGGGCCTTCACATATTCTAGGTCATGACACATGAGGTGGGGTGTGAAGTGTTGGACCTTCACATATTCTAGGTCATGACACATGAGATGGGGTGTGAAGTGTTGGACCTTCACATATTCTAGGTCACCACACATGAGGTGGGGTGTGAAGTGTTGGACCTTCACATATTCTAGGTCATGACACATGAGGTGGGGTGTGAAGTGTTGGACCTTCACATATTCTAGGTCATAACACATGAGGTGGGGTGTGAAATGTTGGGCCTTCACATATTCTAGGTCATGACACATGAGGTTGTGTGTGAAGTGTTGGGTCATGACACATGAGGTGGGGTGTGAAGTGTTGGACCTTCACATATTCTAGGTCATGACACATGAGGTGGGGTGTGAAGTGTTGGACCTTCACATATTCTAGGTCATGACACGTGAGGTGAGGTGTGAAGTGTTGGACCTTCACATATTCTAGGTCACGACACATGAGGTGGGGTGTGAAGTGTTGGATCATGACCACATTCTAGGTCATGACACATGAGGTGGGGTGTGAAGTGTTGGACCTTCACATATTCTAGGTCATGACACATGAGGTGAGGTGTGAAGTGTTGGACCTTCACATATTCTAGGTCATGACACATGAGGTGAGGTGTGAAGTGTTGGACCTTCACATATTCTAGGTCATGACTCATGAGGTGGGGTGTGAAGTGTTGGACCTTCACATATTATAGGTCACGACACATTAGATGGGGTGTGAAGTGTGAGGCCTTCACATATTCTAGGTCATGACACATGAGGTGGGGTGTGAAGTGTTGGACCTTCACATATTCTAGGTCATGACACATTAGATGGGGTGTGAAGTATTGGTCCTTCACATATTCTAGGTCATGACACATTAGATGGGGTGTGAAGTGTGAGGCCTTCACATATTCTAGGTCATGACACATGAGGTGGGGTGTGAAGTGTTGGACCTTCACATATTCTAGGTCATGACTCATGAGGTGGGGTGTGAAGTGTTGGACCTTCACATATTCTAGGTCATGACACATGAGGTGGGGTGTGAAGTGTTGGACCTTCACATATTCTAGGTCATGGACTCATGAGGTGGGGTGTGAAGTGTTGGACCTTCACATATTCTAGGTCATGACTCATGAGGTGGGGTGTGAAGTGTTGGACCTTCACATATTCTAGGTCATGACTCATGAGGTGGGGTGTGAAGTGTTGGACCTTCACATATTCTAGGTCATGACACATGAGGTGAGGTGTGAAGTGTTGGACCTTCACATATTCTAGGTCATGACTCATGAGGTGGGGTGTGAAGTGTTGGACCTTCACATATTCTAGGTCATGACACATGAGGTGAAGTGTGAGGCCTTCACATATTCTAGGTCATGGCACATGAGGTGGGGTGTGAAGTGTTGGGCCTTCACATATTCTAGGTCATGACACATGAGGTGGGGTGGGAAGTGTTGGGTGTGAAGTGTTGGGTCATGACACATGAGTTGGGGTGTGAAATGTTGGACCTTCACATATTCTAGGTCATGACATATGAGGTGGAGCAGCCAGTTTCCCTCCTCGTCAGCTTGCCTTCCCAGAGAATCCCCTAGACAGAGTCTGATACCCATGTTTCTGAGGCTGGGTCCACCCCAGAGCTGTACTGGTCTGACAAATCATTCTGCCTCTGCTAGGGATTGAACCAGACCACTGTCCTGGCAGGCAAGAACACAAACCACTAAAGTCACGGCAGCTTTAAATACCCGGTTGAAATGGAGGCTATTGAGTTTCTGTATTTAATAAAACACTTATGTATAAAGTATAGCTGTGAAAATGTATGGCATTCTGCGGTGTTCATGCTTGTTGATAATTGTTTTCTTTTTTTATTGTCCTGTTTATACTTTCATGTAGATATTACTTTTATTAACTATATTTTCACAGAAGTGGCATTATATTGTTGACTTATACATACATTTTCCCCATTGCTATTAAACTGCCTTTGCAAGACAAGTACGAGGATCGTCCAGCAAGTATCCAAATTTTATCAGGATAACCCAAGACGAAGATTATTAAGTTTGGTAGCCACTCCAAAGTGAACAGTATACATCTGACACTTGGTGGTGGAATGAGCAAGTATCATTAGTTTTCCCTTGCTTAGTTTTTCAAAACTGCATCGTACCAGTTGACTCTGCTTCTGGAACAGCATGTTGTGAAATATTTGGTGACAGAATGTTGTGAAATATTTGGTGACAGGATGTTGTGAAATATTTGGTGACAGGATGTTGTGAAATATTTGGTGACAGAATGTTGTGAAATATTTGGTGACAGAATGTTGTGAAATATTTGGTGACAGAATGTTCAAAACCCGCTGAAATTATCATCGACTCATGTGGGTTTGGAGAACATCAGTGTTTTAATGGTGTAAACATTGTCATGATGATCATGAATCTATCGAGAATGAGCTCAGTGAATGTCAGCCGAAAAGTGTCATTATAAGTGTACACAGTGTCGAAAATGTTTTGAATGATTAAGTTACTGTATGCGAAGTTGCTGTAGCAACTGACATAAGGAACATTATTATCTGGGGCTACCTCAATTTTCATAAAATGTGGAAGGCCATTCACCATAAACATACAGGACTGTCCAGTAAAGGTATCATTCTTCAACATGACAATGTGAAACCCCATACAAAACTATGGCGATTATTGATTATTGGAGGTACTGCCACACCAGCCTTACAGTCCTGACTAGGCACCGAGTGATGTTCACCTCTTTGGCCCTCTGAAACAACATCTCACAGGACAATAGTTTTTTCATGGATGACGATGTTTGTCGGGTAATTCTTCAAGTATCAGCCTAAATAATGTTATGCAGCTGGAATACAGAAGTTCATAGCCCGATGAAAAAAATGTGTTGCAATGGCATGTAACTACGTCAAATAATAGTAGAGGTAATTTCAATTCATCTCTCATAGTTTACGTAGTCTGGATACTTACTGGATGACCGTCATATATATTTATATATTTCTTGTTTAATCTCATCTCATCATGTTCCTCTTGTACCTTGCGGTGTCGAGGTGAAGTATAAACAGCGGGAGAGTGCCCGCTTATGAGCTTCATGTATTGATATTCCCGTGGACTCTGTTATTCCCTGTGTCCATCGTTTACGTGGTCGGCCTCTTCCTCTGTTTCTCTCTGGTCTGTACATCATTGCTTGTGGTATACTGTTAGTTGATAACCTACTTGCATGGCCAAACCATTTGACTTGCTGCTTTCTAATAAAATCTAGTGCAGCTGTAACCCCCACTTTAGTCCTGATTTCTTCATTTCTGATCTTATCTCTTCTTGATACATTGAGTATTCTTCTCAGGAATCTCATTTCTGTTGTTGTTCTTGTTTAATTTCCTGCATGAATTGATACTGCCCTCTTGTACAGTATGTACTTACATATGATATTTTCTGCTTCATACTGCCAATGAGTGTGTGATGGCTTCACACACTAGTCTCTGTTAACTAAAAACTGGACCCATATGTTGACATGTGATGTGGGTGTGGTTGTTATACAAATAAGGGAAACTCCCGTGGCAGAGACCTGCTGAAGAGGTCTTTAGTGATGGGCCTGCATGTATAATAGGTCATAGTGTTATGAGATGGAATGACCAACTTTTTGCCTCACCACGTTTCTTCCCAGATAAATATCTGATACCTATTTTATACAGCTGGGATGATTCAAAGTGGTAGATGAGAAAACTTTATTGGACTTTGAGCCCAAACCACCTTTATATCAGTGCACCATTCATTATACCACTTGGCTTCATCATAATACAGTTATATGGGCTTATATCTACATGCCAAAGTATCGGCCCTCACATCAAGCTTTCAGAGATCAGCCTTCTAGGTTTCAATGTTTGTTTATTTTCAGCAAGGTAGTTGTATTTTCTTGATATGGCAGCATATTTTGTTTTTGCTGGACATAACAAGTTTGAATACCTTGTGTAATTACGAGGGAACTTCAAATTAAAACTAAAAGTGTAATAGAAAATACAGTAACCATGCCATTGTCTTGTAACCTGTTAATATTGTTGTTAATGATGTCAAGAATGTTAGGCATGTGACATGACAGTGCAGATGAACACGGTGATGTCATAAAGACAGTTTAAAGAAGGCCGCCCCACTTTTGTCATGCACCAAAGAGGAGTAACATTCTTTTATGTTTTTTTTTTATCAGTGAAGGGGTGAAGCCTATAGACATTTATTGGTGAATAAAGGTCCAGTATGGCAATGCATGCCTGTCAGTCCAACAAGTGTATGAGTGGAGTAGAAAGTTTCAAAATGGTGTGACTTCTGTGGCAGACTGTTCACGACCGGGTCAGGCACACCAAGTAGTGACCCTAGAGTGGTTATACGACCAAGAGAATCTTTTTCTACAGGAATCCAAACACTTTATTGGCGCTGGAGGATTTGCATTGAACTCAGTGGTGACTACATCGAAAAATGACATATCCTTAACTTTTTCAGAATATATTCACCCAAAAAAGCATTTAAGGTTTTCATTTGAAGCCCCCTTGTAATTGAAAGAAATATTTTTTGTTGTTTTTAAAAGCCAATCACTGAAATTCTTGTTATGGAAGTAACCATCTGCTGGAATAAACTGTTCATAGATTCCACTGTTCCGTGTATGTTATGTTTGTTATGAATCTCAGACAGTTGATCAGATTGCTAAAACACTTAATCTTTCATTTCACAAAATCTACTAGGCGTGACCAACAATGGTCAAAATATTAGGTGAGTGTTATTTTATACATATATGTGTTGTTAGTGTCACAAGTCCGACAGCATTCTGTACAGTCTACAAGCGATGTCCAGTTTATATAATATATTAAGGGTAACATATAATGACATAAAATGCAGAGTTCTTTATGGTGAAAAATTAACAGATACATTTGAAATCAGAACAGGGGCACTATAAGGAGGCTTTTTATTACTTGTATTATTCTTACAGATATTAGGCTGGATAATGAAGACAATAACTATGGCCTGCAATGGAATTCAGTGGACTCTGACAGAGCAGCTCGATGATCTGGACTTTGCTGATGCCATTGTCCTTTTCTTCCACACATGCAGTAATATACAAGATCAACTAAACACATGGCGCGTACGAGGCCCTCACCTGTGGGACTTGGCTGAACGCCTCTAAGTCGGGTCCCTTGGTTTCCTGGGTCTGGCCACCTGCTCGTGGAGGCGAGGTCTCAGAGGTTTGACGCTGAGCCGCCAGCGTCTGCAGCCTACCTTGTGCCAGACATATTGGTTACCCATTCCTCTGGAAAACAAAAGGCTAGGCCAAGAGAGGGAACATGTTGTTTGGACACCACGTGTTTCTCTGAAGCTCTGCCCAGGCATTGTGATGGAATTTTGGCCACATTCCAACTCACATACTTTGGTCTGTCAGGACTGCAAGGTGCCACTTACTTACAACTAAACACACTGGTCACAACAATTAGATCTAAACGTTTATAAGGGAAAGATAGAGATGATAAAAATAAATAAAGCAAATGATATTTGCTGTTTGCAAATTTCATCTTTGATGAAACTTCACTTCAAGAGGTGGAATCACTTACCAATTTAGATAGAAATATAGACACAGGTGGGAAATATACAGTATACGGATATTATAAAACAGAAGTCAAGAGGAGCTTATGTAGCAAAAGAAAATGTGTGGAAGTCAAAAGAAATGAAAACTGGTTCCAAACTTAGAATATTTAACTCTAATGTTAAATGAGTACCGCTATAAGGGTCAGAAACATAGAGAGCGACTCAGACAATTACGCGGGATAAATAATTTGGGAATGACCTTGAGATAACTGCAGAAAAAATCAAATGATAAAACGGCTTGGAGTGAGTAGGTTGAGGGCTGACACTTCAATAGGGATAATGGCAGAAGAGGGCCTGAAGAGATCATTGCCTGGCTAAAATAGTACTTCTGGGGCTGTCTGGACATTTCTTGATCCTTATATTCATAACTTAGATCAATGGACCACCAAGTGGGCATTGCAGTGGGGTTATAATTTCTTTGATATTGTATGACGTGACGTTGAAGATCATTCTAGAAACGGCTGCAGGATACGTACAACGTCCCAGACTCGGTGCATTGTTGGACAATATTTTTTGGGCACCAGAGGAGAGCCTTACTAACTTGGGCTGCAATTGAAAGGACATTGAGTTCTCGAAACGATTTCGTAAGGTTCCTGACAAATGTTTGTACACTAGTCCTCAGATCATCCTCATCGCATGTGGAATAAGTCAATAGGCGCACAAATCTCATCTTCAGTATATCAACCAATACAGGTGGCAGAAATTTACAGTCCTGTGTTGATTGAGACATCGTCTGCTCCCCATAAGACGTTTATTTCTAGCAACACCCTATTTTAATCCAAATTCTAGTAGTCGCTTCATGGGTGCAAGATTCATGGTTCCTCCTGTATCCTCGTTCAGGCCAACATCCTTAAAAGAGGTCAGAATTTCAGCTCAGCCTATTGCTATACTGTATGCCATGATAGCTCTATACAGCCTTGGACTACAGATTCCATTCACTGCCTGCGCACACAGCTCATCTGGACTCTCATGAGCATATTCAAGAATCGATGAGAGTGCAAACCTGGGTGGATCTCAGTGTCTCCAGCCAAACCATCCCCTTCGTTACAACAATGATGTCCACCAGAGAAGTGTGCGCATTTGAGAAATTGGCAGAGCCAAGGAGTGGGCCAGAGTGCCGAATAGAAATTCAGACTTGTGTGGGGTTATAATCACATTGGGCCGTGAATTTAGGCAATGCCCAGCAGGCACTACGGAAGCTGAATTTCAGCAATTAATTCATGACTACTCTCGTCTTGGAGATTTGATTATCTATTCTATACGTCTTTTAAGGGGCTAAATAGTGCCTGGGGGTTCGTAGCAAAAGAAAATGGTCAATGTCTAGTAAAGAAGAGCTTGGCATATGATACCACAACCTCAAGTCTGAGAATTAGGGGGAAAAGGGGGGGGGGGGGGGGTTTACTGCAGCTTTCTGCTGGTTGGAGAACAAACTATATAGGCATGTTTTAACTGATTCCCAAATCATGCTGGCAAAGATGAAGACTGGCATGCATCGATTCAGAGGTCATGAGTTGTGAGCATTCCCTGGATCTTTTCTCCAGGACACTGGTATGGTTGGACATGAACAGGCAGACAGATTGGCTGGTGCTGGATCATAAAGGGGTGATTTTATGCATGATAAGGCAGATGTGGTGAAGGCCCTCTAGGAGAATGTCATTAATGCAGAAGAACAGATAGATTATCATGGTCTAGAAAGAATGCAAAAGTAAGGGGTGGTCAGAAGATCTGGTCAACAGCCGTCTCAGAGATAAAGTAAGACGAACATATAATCAGATTTCAACGGGCATCATTGGTATTGAAACTACACTGGCTGTTGAAGATTATAACTTAGCACTCATGGGAGTGCAGTGATGCCGGTTCTTGACTAACTCAACTCTCCATGGTGATGTTGCTTGTAGTCACAGAAAAAGCACCACACCTCCAGATCTTCTTCCTCCACATTGATTCGTGAAAGGCCATGCACTTTGCGGATCATGGATGACTTAACTGTCCCATCATATTTCTATGGGTTCGAGGGGGGAGGGGGGTGTCTGCTGTTGAGCTGTTACTGAAGTTTGAATAAAGACACCAAATATGACTAATGCGGAGCTGTTACTGGAGTTTGAATAAAGACACCCCGGGATGGTTAATCCGGTCAACAAATGCCCGCAGAAGTCGGATGTGTCGCCTAACGGCGCAAGAACGCAGCTTTGCTGTAAACAGGCACAACGCAATCACATCCGAAAAAAAAAAAAAACTCTGGATGAACGCAGAAGAAGAAAGTATGATGTGACCTAATATGACTAATGCTCGACGAACTGAAAATCCCGGATACAGGCAAACTGGTACTTAGTTGCAGTCTGATTATGTGTCCATCTGACCTTTCTTCGGAGTACTGATTGTCGGCCAGAACTTCGGGTCACTCCCTACCGCTCCATTCTCTCCAGGCTATGATTTATGTCTGTTCTTCCACACTATACACATGATCTCAACGGGCCCTGAGGAAATGTGTATTACCATGCATCATTACACCACTCAACGGTGCAGACTCAGCCATTCTGTCCGCTTGCTCGTTTCTCGCCACATTAGCATGTCCTGGGGGAGGGGGGATCCAACAGATGCCACTTTTCTTTGATGTTTGTATTGAAGCATGCCACTCCGCTCGAAGCATACCTGTCTTCACCTGTTTCAATACGCTCTGTAAATCCGTTCAAGACGTGTGTGCTTTTTGTCCTCCAGTCAATGAAATGCCGCCGTGACTTCTTCCACCCCCATTCTCAGACTAGACTTCGTGGTATCTTATACTAGACTCTCCTGCTCTAAACGCCCACTTTTAACCTTCGCTATGAACCCCCGGCACTTCTTTTGCCTCTTGACACAGAGTCATCCGTGTAAATTATTACATAACCTGGTCGCGAATTGTCGTGAATCAATTGCTGGACCTGCCATTCAGCGTAGTCTGCCCAATTTGATTATAAACCTGCACAAACCTGACTTTTTTCTCGGGCACCAACTCCTCCCTTCGCCTGTGTTCTCAAGCACGTATATTTCTCGGATTGTATTCTTTGCCTGAGCCATCCATGAATTTTCTCTTATCATCTCGTGGCCCTAACTGTGCCCATGGCTTCATGCAGGGGGGTGTTCCTTGTCTGCAACCATCAGAAAACATTACTTAGCCTACAACATCTTGAGTCTGTCCACAATTGTTAGTAAAGTTATAATTTATCTCATACAAACTACAGGCGTGTCCCTTGTTCATCACAGTTTTACCCGCATAGCTTCATTCTGTGTGCGTTCTAGCTTCACCAGCAGACTCTTTGACACTGTGTAGTCCCAATCCAAATTAAATTACTGAGATAATCGATAATCAGATGTTGACAGAGTATGAACAACATTCTTTGCTACGTGTCCACTGCTGTCATTTTCTTCTTCTTCTTTCGTTCGCCTGAAATATGTTTATAACTACAATGTTGTCTCTTGTATGAATCTAACAATCTTTTTTAGTTCACTCAGCGGTCCATAGAGTTTATCTTCCACTGTTGTCTCTCTAGGCCAGAAGGTTCGCCTGGATATGTTGTAGTTTGGGCAATCCTGGAGTATGTGCTCTGCTGTCTGCGACGCCAAACCACATGTGCACATGGCTGAGTCACCAATCTTGAATTTTGTATACATGTGGTTGTGTAATCTATTGTGTCCTGTTCTGAGGCGCAGAAGAATGACCTGTTCTGGTCTGTCCATAACGTGGTAGTCGTCTTGAGTAAGGTTTGGTGACTTTCTGACTGATTTGATCATTCTTTTCTTTTGGTGGTATGTAATGGGCACATCAGGTTGTTCTTCTTTTGCTCCTTCCTTAGCCAATCGATCAGCTCTGTCGTTTCCGGGGACTCCACAGTGTGATGGTTCCCACTGTATGGTGACCTTTACGCTGACTGCTAAGTTCAGAAAGTAGTGTCCTCAGAACTGGCAATTTCCCAGACAGGAGCGCCTCTATTACGGATTTTGCATCTGTCAATATCACCACAGGTTGTGTACCATGGCTGGTATTTTGTAATTTCTATGTGGCTATCTTGATTGCCTCAATTTCAGCATCATAGTTATGGCAGTACTTTCCTGTTGGAACTCTGGCCGTGTCTCTAGTATTATTTGGGTATTCTATGTACACTCCCGCACCTCCATTTCGAACAGCATTTTGTGCTGACCCATCTGTGTAGACTCGGATCCAGAGGTACTGTGGGTATTCGTCATCAAGGAAGCTGAGAGTGGCTGTTCTGCGCTGTACACTGTTCTGTTTTTCCTTGTCAAATATTCCTCTCACTTTTGTCTGGATTTGTAGCGATAGTCAATGTTCATCTTTCCACGGGGTTCGCTCTGGAATAGTTGTCAGGGGGATACCAACTGTGGGAAGATCGATGGTTTCTCTGCAGAGTTGTTTGGCCTGGTGGATGAAACTACTTCTTTTCAACCGCCCCATAGCTAAGTTTTCAAATCGGTTCTTCATAGGGTGGCCTGGCAAGCTGAGGAACTGTTCTGCTTGTATTAGTGTTTTTGTATCTCTGCGTTCTCTTAGAGCTTGTGTCCTCCCCATTTTCTCCATTGCTACTATAGGGGTTGATCTCATCCCTCCTGTGATGACTCCTTGTCCAGCTCCTGTAATGTGGTTTTTGATGCTGAATACCACGCAGTTGACCCGTATTCCAATCAGCGCAACAAGTACCTTCTTAGATCTCAAAACAACTCCTTCCACGTGATCCTTCAACTACAGGTTTCTTTTGAACGTGATTCCCATGGTATCTCTGTCTCTCTTTCTGTTAACACTTCTACCATTTACAGTATTATTATGATATCTGGGTCGTCAGTCTTAACCGTTCTATTTTGCAGAGAGCACCATAACACAGACCTTTTATCTGGGTTAATAACAAGACTACTGACACCAGTCGATCACTTTGTTTACAGTCTCCTGCAACTCTTGCGCTATTTGCATCCGGTCTCTCCCCGGCTTGTACACAAGGTTATTAATTATTATCTGCAAATGCCAGTATCCTTCCAGTCCCTGTCGCAGTATGCTTGCGAGATTGCTCGTGTAAACATTGAATAACACAGGCAGATACTTGTGGCCATCCGGGGGTAATAATAGTGCACGCCTCCGAATTATGGAACACACGAGCACTTGCGCCAATTGGCAGAGCGCATGCGATGATGCTTGCTTGCTTGCTTGTGTTCGCTGGCTATGAACTCCAGCGTGAAATCCTGTATGTCGGATGAAGACATCCTGTTATCCAACATTCAATGTGATGTCATACCGGACCTGAGGTTTGCGTGAGTATCCGTTGTCCCATGTCTGGCTTATTGGTATGCAGACTGGTGGTTCCTCGCCATGCAGGCAGACCCTCTCCGGCTTCGGAGGAATCATCGATCCTACTGATGTTAGCCAGGTCCCCGAAGGGACCTGTTGCCCAGGACGCACGGCATGGACGTGTCAGCAGGTCTTGGCCAGTATAGATCCTGGCCCTAGAGCCTTGGAAACACCTCTGCGATCCATGCGATGATGATAAACTATTGTTTCGCAAATGTTTGAAAGAAACAACATTAACAGATGGATGTGAATCATTACCATTTACAAACAAGCAAGAAAAAAAAATAATCTAAAGCAGCTTAAATGTGAAGTGCATTAAATATGCTGTCAACAGCCATAGCGGCGGCTGCAATGTGCTACTTATAATATTATTGGAAGAGAACAATGATTAAAGTACAGTGGCTATATACATCAGAAAGTAACAATCAACAGTCGTTATCACCTGTCAGGATTACCAAAATACAGAGGTAGGTAATGGAATTGGGCTGAAAGAATAGATACGAATGTGTGGTATCATGGGTATACATCATTACATGATTTGGTTAACATGAGTAGAGCAAGGTTTATGAGGAGACAGATTACCAACAAGGCTCGTCACACCACAAGGTTCGTCACTCGCAGTAGTAGCAACAGTATAATAATAATAAGACGAAGACGAAGAAGACTCAATCGGCAGTGAAGTATTTCGTATATTGACATTGTAACGTATTTATAATAATATAACAGTAGTCGCAGTACCTGCTTTCTGTTACCTACGAATGTTGGGCGGCGCTCACCAAACTCGACACCATAAATTGTGCCAACAGCTTCAGGCGTAGGAGCGCAATTGGGAGGGTATAACCCTTAATCTTGTGCGAGGAAATTCAACCTAAAGACTAAATGTCATGACAGGCAGACCAGGCCTTAAGCCTTGGTCAGCAACTAGTCTAGGATCGAAGCTCCGACATTCGGACAATTAGAGCATTGCTTTGCTAATCCGGCAGCTTCTGCAGCATGTCTTGTTCCAGATGTATTGGTGTTACATTTCTTCTGGAGTAAACTAGACAGATCGAGAGAGGGATCATGCTGCATCTGCAACACCTGGTCTCTACAATTCAGTCCAGGCCTTGTGCTCTGGATAGGTATAACTCTACCATGGTCCCCGCTATGGGTTGTAGTAATTATTCCTGTTTTCCTTTTGAAGCACAATGTAACATACAGTCAAGACAGCAAGGTGCCAGTAATAGTGGTAAGAAAGAGTACAAACATCATTCTCTGATCAATTAATGAAAAGAAAGGGAATAGAGAACATTGTGACAACTGGAAAGATCAGTAGGAAAAGAGGCAGATTTAGACAAAGAGAAATGATGCTGGAGGGACTGGGACGGTGGCATGGAGGATTATCAACAACAGAGTTGATCCATAACATGATAACACTAAGGACCGAAATCTGTGAAGAAACATGAACGCCTCCGCCAGTTGGCTGCGCACATGAACATGTTTTTCCGTTACTCCTCCACCGTTCAACTTGAGAAGAGAAGTTATAATTAGGGCCTATCCCAGCACGCAAGATGATGATATGATTTATACCGGTAATTTACTGCTCGCCCCTTCTGTTTTACCATTTCGACATTTAACTAACGTCATTCATTCATTCATTCATTCATTCATTCATTCAGTAGCATGTCCTTTGCAGAACCTCGCTCCCATAACAACCTTCCGGAAAACTTCTCGATCACAAGCAAGATGTCCCGCGTCTGATACACCCATCTGGAGATCATCCGCCACATCCTGCACCCATCTTCTCGTTGGCCTTCCTCTCGTCCCAGGCATATACCCCTCCATTATTGTTCTCTCCAAACTTTCATGACGTTTCAAGTGACCAAAATATTTCAATTTTCTTTGTTTTATCGTCTCTAATAGCTAAACCTCTTCAATATTTAGCTCTTGAAGTATGGATGCATTTGTTCTGTTCTTTACCCAAGATAATCTTAGAACCGTTCTATAACATTTATATTCAAAAGCATTTATGCGCTGTTCAGCTTGTTTAGCAAGTGTCTAGGTCTCACAGGCGTTTGTTGCAATGGGAAAAATGCATGCTCTTAAAAATCTAACCTTTGTAGGTCTATCTATCCCACTCCACAATTTATTCAGTTGTTTTAGTCTTTGAAGAGCAATTGATAGTAGTCGTTTAATTTCTTTCATTGTGTCACCATTGTTGGTAATCAATGACTCAAGATATTCAAAATTTTTCACCACATCCAATATTTCCTCGATTAACATATATTTCTTTCTCCATAGTAGTTTTATCTGTATGCATTATCTTCGTGATCTCCCCCGATGGTGTTTCCACCTTGTCGTGGTGGGGGAGCTTGAGTTTCTCAAGGACCTTGAGAGCTATGCCGGCGGTAGCGTAGCTACCAGCAGGGCCTCCCAAGCCGGACAGGTCAAAGTGTAGAGGACAGACAAAGAGAAACACCCTGGTCATCCAGGTTGGGGATTGAAGCGTGGGGTTAACATCCCCACCTTTGTAAAAACTATGTTGTTACGAAACAGATACATAATCTTCGAATTCGGACTGACGTTTTTGGACAACGACCTCGGAACGTTAAAGGACTCTTGAGATTTTGAACATGGAATGTACGGACACTATATCGAGATGGAGCGGCTGAAGAACTAACCCGGGAGCTGGTTGAATATCAAATGGATATAACAGCAATTCAAGAAATAAGGTGGCCAGGAGAGGGTACTTTAGAGCAAAATGGAATGATTATAATATATGGAGGAAACACCCAAAATAAACATGAATTAGGAACAGGTTTTGTCATCAAAAAAGAGCTATGGGGGAATGTTCTAAGCTTTAAAGCTGTTAATGACAGAATTAGTAAATTACGAATAAAAGGTAAATGGAAAAATATAACGATGATAAATGTATATGCACCTACTGAAGAGAAAGAAGATGACGTTAAAGAAGACTTTTATAATGATTTGGAAGATGTCATAGAAGAAATCCCCAAACAGGACATCCTGATTGTGCTGGGAGACTTCAATGCAAAAATAGGTAGAGAGCAAACTCATATAAAAAGTTGCCGGTATGGAAAGCCTACATACAACTTCAAATGATAATGGATGGAGAGTCATCAACCTGGCAGAAGCCAAAGGACTGCAGATTAGCAGTACCAGACTACAAAGAAAGGATATACACAAACAAACTTGGAAATCATGTGACAAGAGAACCTATAATCAAACAGAGCATATTTTAATTAACAACAGCAATGCATCAAACATACAACAAGTTAGAAGTTATAGAGGAGCTGAGTGCCACAGCGACCACTTCCTAGTTGGAGCAAAATTTAAAATAAAACTTAAGAGAGCTTTCTATACTAAATTACAAAGATTACACCCAACATATAACAGAGAACAACTACAAGAAATTACAAAGAGAAATTTACAGATGAAATCAAATGTAAACTTGAAACTCTGCAAAACCCGTTGGAGGAAAGCGTTGACCAAACTTGGTTGAACACCAAGAATACAATTCAATCTACCGCAGAAGAATGTCTCGGTGTGTTAACCACGCATAGAAAAAACAGATGGTTCAATCAAAAATGTGAAGAAGCAGTCATTAGGAAAAAGAATGCTAGACATTTATAGTTAAATGACATCAACAACATCCAAAAGGAAGAGCAATATAGAAATGAATGTAAAGAGGCTACAAAAATAGTTCGATAGCAGAAGCGAGAATATATGAGTAATATAATCACAGATATGGAAACTAATCACCAGAAAAACGAATCCAGAAAGTTTTTTTTAAAGAACTGAAGTCAATGAAACGAGGGCACCAACACAACACATATGGTTTAAAAGACAAAAATGGGAATATGATAAATACCAATGAGGAAATGTGCAACACATGGAAATAATATTTTGTTGAATTACTACAAGCACTTGGAATCAACGACTAGCAAGAGGAGGTCAACAAGAGAGACGAGTGGAGACGGATTGTATCTACAGCAAAGAACCTCAATGGCTCGGAACGCTGAAGAAAGAAGAATTATTTTTGTTTTTCAAGTTTTTGCTATGTTAAGATATAAGTTGTGATTTTCACTATTTCTTTGGGTTGAGGTTATTAGTTTAGGTTTTCTATACCATTCTTAGATGTGGATAGTAGTAGTACTGTATCTCATCAGCATATCGAATCTCTGGTATTTTATGACCACCGATACTGCCGATAGTTAGGGCATCATATTGCTCCCTGGTTATATATATATATATATATATATATATATATATATATATATATATATATATATATATATATATATATATATATATATATATATATATATATATTATCTCTGACATTTCTCATTATATTTTCGGCGTACCGATTAAACGAATAGGATGACAGCACACAATACTCCTTTCTTGATGTCAAACCAATCTGATATCTCGTCATCTATTCTAATCGCTGCTTTTTGGTCTAAATTAAATGTTTTGCATATCCTTTACATGACATCGCTGTCAACATCAGCATCTTTCAGCTGATTGTTGATTTCTTGGCAAGATTACGCTCAGCAGTTTGGCATTGCTTTTTGAACGACCGGCTCCATACTATCATAAGTCACTGACGCGACTCGAACCGCTTCCAATTCTCGTGCGCTCACGTCAACCACGAGAGTAATCGGGGTTACGGAGAAAGCTGCTATAGTATGTCCAGAAACGAATGCCTTCATTCACGATCAATTATTTTGAAAACTGTCTGTTGCATCGTTATGAAATTTTTCCAGCCGTCTTATATTTACCCCCACCCAAGGAATGTGTCTTTGATAGGTCCAAAAGCAACTTAAATCATCGAAAGCGGCGACATTTCTTTGATGTTTTGATAAAAAAACTAGTGATTTCTCGCTAACAAACTTGTTTTTACAGTAAGGAACGCCCCGCCAATTCACATGACGACACAAGGCGTATCCGGATTACTATGGGAGTGGGTGCAATAAAAGAAGTAGCTTAAAAGTCGACAGGGTCGGCTGCATTGCACCGGATTTTTATCCCATATGGCTCCGTTTCTTTCCGCAGCGCGGAAAGCGTCGCACAAAGCACGAACTCCGTAGCTCCAGCGACGACCATCGGGAGTCTCAGAAAAAATGCACTCGTGAAATGAAGGACGCGGCCCGGAATCGAACATACAACCTTCGGAGCCCGAGTAAGACGGCTTGACCACTTCACCACGGAGAATCCCGAGAGGGGTGCAATGTGTAATATTAGTAAAGACAGAGAATTTACAGAGGCATGGGGTACATAATTTGTAAACTGACAGGAAAGTAGAAGGAATATTTTTCTTACCTTATTTTTCATTTCCTTCTTGTTTCTTCAGCTGCTGGTTAATAATGTGTACACAAGTATTCATGTTAGCTTTTATATTGAGTTCGTGAAAGCTTCCAAATAGCTGTGCGTTAATGTGCGTATGGAGTGACCAGAAATGATACCGCAATTTAGTCATCATGTTTCAATTTTTAAGGATCTGTTCAGCTGTCTGTGTAGTTTGTTCACAAGTACACATGGTTGACAGACCCACTTTGAGTCTTCTGTGAAAGATTGTCTACTCTGCTGTTTACCGTTCAGAGACGGAACATGATTACCTGTTTTGCACTATGAAAATAGTTGTCAGTGTCTCTGTAGTGGGCTTTCTTCTTAACGACCAAGATCGACCTCTTTTCATTGAAGTTTATAGATTGATTCGTATGTACGTGTGTTGTCCGCTAATTTGACAACGTGTTTGCTCTCACTGTTTCTTGTTATGCCACAATATGTCAGTTTCCACCGCAATATTACTCTTCTGTTGGTATTCAATCGTTTAGTGTGTGTGTGTTCCCCCCCCCCCCAAACACAGTTGTTTGTCACCGCTGAGGGCTTGCGGAATTGAAAATTCATCACTGTGGAATACAAACTCTTGCTATTGACATTATGCTGATGCTGTAATGTTTAGGGCCTGAATTCGTCTGAATAGTTGGAGCAAAATATCCCAGTAGGTGTGTACGTAGATTAAGGTCTGCGATCTGCTCAGACCTTAATCTGTGTCGGACGATTCCAGTAGGTTGATGATTGCTCTCGGTTGCATAAAATTCAATCCATCCTTTCTCCAATAGTCCTCTTCCTCTTTCAACACATGGTCCTCACATTTTTTCCAGTAACTTTTATCAATATTTAATAGCGTGGACTGGGTTAGTATCTTGACGTCAGACAATTTGAATGTAGTATTGGCAGCTGCCACCTGTCCTTTAATTTTAGCCCACACAAGTTCTATAGGGTTTAAATGAGAATGATGCGGCAGAAGTCTCAAGCACCTATGGCCATGCTCTTCTATCAACTAGTAGATTTGATATTTCTTGCTTTTTTGCGCCTGTCTTACAAGGGACAACAACTGTAGCTTGAAATATGCTTCTGGAAATGGTATATTTTCCCTTCGGAGCCATATCTTTATTGCTTCCTTTGTGCTCGATGCCGTAGATATTTTGTCTTCATGGGCAACAACATTGTGATATGATGCATTGTCCATGATTAGACAAGACGGTCTATCAAGGGATGTAAGTACTGTATTCTCGAGCCAATCTCTAAATACATTACCATTAATCTCATTATGATAATCCCTATTGTCTGTATGCTTTATACGAACACGAGCCCAAGCCCAGCATTCTGTAGTAAGCCATTATGAGTACTACCAGCATAGGCTATGACCAAACGCTGTCCTTTACTACAGGGCACATAACGCTTTATCTTTCCATCCATTGATTGCCATTCCTTTTCACTTGTGTGGTGCGCATTGATCCACGTCTCATCCAAATACACTATGTCATAATTTTCTTTGCGCATTTCTCTTATTTCACGTAGGTATCTGCTTCTCATGGCTCCTAAATGCAGTTGCTCGCAAAGGATATTACTACCTCCCTTGTACTTTCTAAAAGTGAAGCCTAATGTCCTTATAATTTTCCACAAAGTTGTTTTGGATAGCTCTATGTTATTGTTCTTTCTCAACAAAACCCTTAGTTTTCTTACAGTCACTGTTTCTTTGGCATCCATCATTTTTATAATAACTCGCCTGATGACATCCTTGTCAAAACTGTCTACAATTGCCTTTCTACCTACCGTATGCTTATCGCGTGTTGGTTTCATTCCAGATTCTTGCACCCATCGACGAAATGACCGTTTACTCAAACCCAGTGCATGCACTGTTCATTTTTCGGGATTTGTAACAGCATGAAACAGTTTCCTGCGATCAGCTTCTTGACAAAAATATGTGTACAACTTCATAGCGATGCTTTGAAGTCAGTGGCGTGCAGAGGGGGGTGCGGGGGGTGCGACGGCCCTGGGCATCCAGCCAGCAGGGGGCATCCAATTAGGGAGAGGGGGCAGCACAGTGCAGTGGGAGGGGAGGAAGAATGAATTAGGGAAAGAACAATTAAGGGGCATCCAATCAAGGGGTTGGCTCCGGGTATCAAAGAACCTCTGCACGCCACTGTTTGAAGTGTACACAATTTCACTTTCAATCCCATTGAACAATATTCACACATTCAAATATTTTTTGTTTGCACATCCTTTACAGGAAGTGCTGTCAACATCAGCATCTTTCAGCTGATTGTTGATTTCTTGGCAAGATTACGCTCAGTAGTTTGCCATTGCTTTCTGAGCGGCCGGCTCAGTTATCCCGCAAGTCACCAGCGGGGGTCAAACCGCTTCCAGCTCTCGCCCGCTACGAGACTCTGCGTGATAAACGGGATTACGAAGAAAGTGTTGTAACCCTCGGCCAGAGAGACCGGCATTCAAATATTAGCTATTAATATTATATTAATGGTAAGATTTATTTATATAATCAAGTTTCATGAAAGAACCCACATAGGAGACACCCCTGAACAATCCCATTTAACTGCGCGCAGTCTGTGCCAAAACGAAAACCACGAGACAATTTAAAAAAAAGTGCGGATGTGTCTTGGTGAAGCTGTAATACTTTTAAAATGATGGAATTAATCTCTGAGACGTAAATTATATACCGCATATAAACAAACAGTGAAATCTGCTGTCCAATATCCAGAACAATTTTGTTGTTGTTGGGTGACCATCATGATTAGGTTATAATATATGCTAAATCTCATCATTTTCCCTCAGTTGGTTACTGAGATATGGAATTTTATATTGGCAAAAAAAAATAAAAATAAATAAACAGACTATAACACCTCGGCCAGGGAGAACGGCGCTTTTTGGTCTAGATAGAGCATTTTTATGAGTTGTACTACATGTGATGGAAAGCCCACATTCCTCATGATTTCCCACAGTTGTTTGAAATAAGACCTGAAATAAGTGGGCTTCTTTGGCGGAGTCTCGCAATGTAACGGGAGTCACGGGACCGAGAGTGAGAGGAAGTGATGAAAATAAACAATTCTCATCTGGGATATTCTCTTGTGTTGCTGACTGAGATAATAACCATTGTTCACTTCGTCTTCAGTCTCAGATTACAACCCTACCATGTCTGAATCTTATGGTATACCTTTGAACCATATATTTACCCTACACATGTTATTATCTACTTACTAGTTAATAACGATTCCTTGTATTTATTTACTAAAGCTAAACGCCGAAAGGAAGCATTTCCATGATTTTGGTTGCAATTTGTTTTTTGGCATAGTGCCGCCCTGGTTCCAGTTGTAAGTTTTACTGCTGGACCATGTCATGTTCATGTAATCATGTATTTACATTTAAGTATTATTGAAAATAATATTACATTACTATTTGCTTATTGTTATAGTCGACGTCTGCTGAGACTATTCCTTTTTTAAATAAAAGCAAGATGATTTATGAACTACGTGATAATAAAAAAGTTAAAGACAAAAAAGATGTCGATTATTAAATTATATTATATTATTAGTTATTCTGCAGCTTGTCTGATATTGCGCAAACCCGCTTAGAATAGAACATGGATGGGATGAAGTCACCGGCATGTGTAACTTGAGAGCGTCGGGTTGTCCTTAGACTTATTATTATATTGATCTGTTCTGACCTCTGTCAAAGGAAACCAATGTATCTCTATCTTCACGCATGAAGTTAGACTAATGAGGGAGAGTTGGGTAGGCCTTCCTTACTTAAGGCAATTCCAAGTGTATCAATTCATGGGGCGAATCTAGGATAATGCTGAACCAAACCATGACAGAGCCCATAATGCCCATATGTTGGGGGGCCATAAGGGAAACAGAAATAGTAACACTATAACCTACCATGTATGCTGTAAAGCAACTCGGAAGGATTGGTGTCGGACAGCTACCTCATCCAGTTGCAAACTTCAACTTCAAAATCCCAGCAATCATCAAGTCTACAGTGAAGCTTTGCCTGAGTTGGGTTGTGATAATTGGAAGATAAAAGGCAGCAGCACAGAACTTGTACTGGATGAGGTGACTTCCCCAAACCAAGAGTACAATGTGCAGTCTTACTATATGGCAGCAAGTGATGATTATAATTGGAAAATGTACCCTATCTCTTGATTTACTTTTGATTGTGAATGGGATGATGTGTATTCATAACCACATACATTGATGGTAATCTTATTTTGTAATCTGATCACCATTCCCAAGTGCCATACCATCTGGCAAACGCTTCACTGCTCCTGTATTTTGTCAGTGTGTATCAGTTCCTGTGCTGCAATCTTTCTATGGCATATTCATCATCATCATCATTTAGTAGGCCCTTGACAGAATGTAGCTCCTATCATGGCCCTCCATGGTCCCTTGCCAGTTGCTCTGCCTCATACTCTCATGCCCAAAGTGTCTTGATTGTCCCGTGTCCACCTTCGTGCTGGTTCGACGCCAGCTTCTTTCAGGCACCATGTCTTTCATTACTCTTCTTTCAAAATCAACTGTTTATACGCCAGCTTTCATTAATGTTCAGATATTGTAGGATTATTCTTCATGATCCACAGTATTCTAAGAATTTTTCTGTAACTTTTAAATTCAAAAACACAGATATTTTTCTTTAGTAATTGTGAAATAACCCACGACTAACATCTGTATGGAAAGATGCATGATTGGTCTCCAAATATTTAGTCTCCTGTGTTTGCTGGTCTTGTGCCATAGGCTGCTAATACTGTTTAACCTGTGCATGGCTATGGCCAGTCTCCTTGTGACTTCGTTTGGACAGTTCCCATCGTTGATAATTAGGGAGTGAGAGTATTCAAAGTTTGTGACATTTTTCATCATTGATTGTCTTTTTGTTGAGACATAGTTTTGTTTGTGTTTATTTTAAGCTCAGAAAAAGATATTGATCTGTCACAGCCCTTAATGGAAATCAAATGGCTTTACATTTCACGTCTCTTGAATTGTCTAAATAACAGGGTTTACAGCAATATCCTAATGCATTTAATTTATTTATTTAATTGATTTGAGTTTAATGGGCATGATTTTCACTCTTTGCATGCAAAATTTCTACTATTTGTTAAATATTGTTTTTAACCATATACTTCTGCAGCCACTATTTTTCCAATGTACTCATTATATTTAACATTCTTTTGTAAATCCATATTTATGTAGCTCCAAGGGATTTTCATGGGGTTTACTAATTTTCCAGCATTCACACCCATATAAAAAAATTGTAGTTTTAATGTAAACAAGTACAATTTGTATTGTTAGTTGGTAGTGGTAGTGAATATTGCCTAGTAGTTGCAAGTAGTTTTGCTATATGGCAGCAAATCTTGGAATGTAAATGAACAAATTAGGATGAACTTGGACGTAACAGAGATGTGGTTTTTAAGGCGAATGTTGCGAATTCCTTGGACTGCCAGAGTAACTAACAACGATTGCCTGAAAGAGGATAATGAAACTAGAACACCCGGGAAGGTTAACCCGGTCAACAAATGCCCAGCAGAAGTCGGATGTGTCGGCCTAACGTCGCAAGAACGCAGCTCTGCTGTAAACAGGCACAACGCAATCACATCCGAATAAAAAACTCCGGATGAACGAAGAAGAAGAAGAAGAAACTAGAACACTATATACAGCACTAAGAATGAGATAAACAGCTTTCTTTGGTAATGGGATGAGAAGAGAGGCATTGGAGAACATTGTGACAACTGGAAAGATCGAGGGGAAGAGAGGCAGAGGCAGACCAAGAGAAATGATGCTGGACGGATTGAGACGGTTGCATGGAGGAATAGCATCAGCAGAGTTAATCCAGAACACCAAAGCCTGAGATCTGTGGAGAGTCATGAACGCCTACGGCAACCGTCAAGGCACTTGATGATGATGAGTTGCAAGTATATATTACAGTAACATGAGTGTGATCTGAAAAGGGTTTGAAGCCACCTCTCATCATTTGCTATGGGAGAGAAAGACTGGTCACCATTCCTTCGTGCACTCAGACCTACAAAATGTGATGGTCCTCTCACTTCACATACCCACACAGGTCCTTGCTGTGAGAGTTGTCTCCTCACACTTCACATACCCACACGGGTCCTTGCTGTGGGAGTTGTTGTGTCCTCACACTTCACATACCCATGCGGGTCCTTGCTGTGGGAGTTGTTGTGTTGTAGTTGTTTTAGTTGCAAGTATGTTACATGCCGTTCTACAAATAAACAAATTTGAGAGACTAAAAGTCTGACTTATACAAGTAGAGCTCTCGTCTAAAACTAACTGATAAAGGTTTTGAAGTTACAGGTTTTATTGTTTCAGAATTTCTCTTCAAATTCCTTGTCATTGGAAGTGCTGGAACTGGAAAGTCGTGCATCCTGCATCAGTTCATTGAGAGCAAATGTAAGCTTGTCAGCAAAAGTTGCTGTTCTGTGTCCCACACTGTGGTCATCTTGTTACAGTATTTACATAGTAGACTGAGGAGGAAAGTGGTTTAGGAATACAATGTTCACCTCCAACTCTAAAAGTGCCCAGTTCAAATCTAGTTGTGAAAAATGTTTGTAGAATAAGAAAGCTAAGAAGTGATATTCTTACTAGCATCCAGTGTAGTGAATCAGATGCCTGGTTTTCTCATACAAGGATGAAGACAGAGAAAGCCCTGTTTTAGAGAACCCTCAGCAGTCGGGCATCCTAGAGTGTAGACTTTACCTGGCTCCTTCCCTGGCACAATGTAGAACATGATACAGCTATCCACAGTATAGTTGTTACAGAAGATTATTAAAAATTAATTGAACGGAAAGAAGAATAAACAGATCTGTCCAACAGGAACTCAGTATTGAAGAAGATTGATTATTAAGACAAACAAAAATGAGAAAAATGACATATTTTGGACATGCAAAAAGACTAGAAAGTCTAGAAAAGATAATTAAGGAGGGAAGTGGGCAGAGAAGAGGCAGATAACAATGTAGATTCAAAATGTGATAGATTGTTTACAAATGCCAGCAACAGAGGCAGGACATCTAGCTTATGATACAGAGACATTTAAACATGCCAGCAACAGAGACAGGACATCTAGGTTATGATAGACAGACATTTACACATGCCAGCAACAGAGACAGGACATCTAGCTTATGATAGAGAAACATTTACACATGCCAGCAACAGAGGCAGGACATCTAGCTTATGATACAGACACATTTACACATGCCAGCAACAGAGACAGGACATCTAGCTTATGATAGACAGACATTTACATGCCAGAAACAGAGGCAGGACATCTAGTTTATGATACAGAGACATTTACACATGCCAGCAACAGAGACAGGACATCTAGGTTATGATAGACAGACATTTACACATGCCAGCAACAGAGGCAGGACATCTAGCTTATGATAGACATTTTAAAAGACTTTTATGGACAAGAAAGACCACTGGATGAAGACACACAGTATAATAATTATGTATGTCAGCATGGCCGAATGGGTAAGAGCACGTGTTCTTAAATACCCTGTGTGCTGATGCCGAGGTAGGTTCAACCCCTACACAGGACAGTTGGACTAAAATGTTGACTTATCGTCTTTGACTTGGGGACATTAATTACAAGTACCTCTGAAGTCGGAGTGGGCTCACCTGATGGCAAAGGACACTGTTAGTAGGTAAAGCTAATCCACATGCAAAATTCAGTCCAGCATTACTTGAAGTAGTGTGTATAGACTACACTTGAGTTCAAAGCGATTGAGCGCAAAAAAGCAACCCCCAAAAAAAATAATTATAGCATGCAAATAAATCTCTTATAAAGATATGGAAGTCATGAGAAAGCCACCAAATCAGTTTCTGAAGAATAAGTTTATGGACATTCACAGAGTAAGAGTTCTGATGGAGTGGCATGTTTAAAACAACTGCAGAAGTCTTCTGCCAGGATAACCTGACAGTGTTTGCATAGTAGTAAAGCAAGCCTGGCGAAGGGAATGCTTGAAGCCTGAAGTGATTACATGGATGTCAGTTCCGTAACATGATTATATTGGCTTGTGTTGATCTGTTTGGAAACATTTAAACATAAGCAAGGCTGGCTGTCATTATTGCATAGACTTGTCATTTGTTATAGATCCTAACTAATAATATTATTTATTGACACACAGTTATACTAAATATCAGTAAATTGTTTCATTTCATTGACTTTGGTAAGTGATAACACCACATCCATCCTGTGTCCATTTCATGAACAGTGCAAGTCTATATTTTTTTCTCTATTTTGTACCAGTGTTTGAAAAGTGGAGCTGTATAGATGTCCAGATGCCATTCACTTTTCTGATCTTGTAAAGTTAGAGAAAGAAGCTCAGGATAAAAAGATACATTTCGTGAACATTTATTGCATGGACAGGGGTTTCATTGTCATATTATTTTGCTGTATTGTACATTAAATAATTCATTTCATGTTTTCATATGCATTCATAATAAATACAGTAAAAAGTACAGTCCATTAGACATAATTGAAACCTTGTCTGGAGTTGAGAGTTGAAACTTCCAGACATTTACAAATTAGTAACTATCAACTTGGATCAAATCAGGGAGTGAGTGATGAATACATCATTCCTGGACACAGTAGGTATAATGCCATAGCAAAAATAGGCAGTTTAGAACTATGGAATCAGTACAACAGACATAAAAGGACATAATACCAGAAATAAAGAAGGCTGCAAATAAGAATTGGATGACAGGGGAAATTCTACAACTGATGGACATTAGAAGGAAACGTAAACAACATCAAGATAAAAGAATACATAGAGAAATAGTATGGAAATGTATGGCCGTGACAGAAGACTGGCTAAACTGTCAGTGCAAAGATGTTGAAGAATAACAATAAAACACTCAAGCTGTATACAAAGATACAGGAATTATCAGGCATTTGAAAACATACTTAGACTTCTGAATTTACTTAGACATAATTGTATGTTTATGTGACATGGTGATATGTCTTCTAGATCATTCTGTATCTGTGTTGTGATGATTAAATCTGCAGTTAAGCAAGACTCAAACCACACTATAGGTGTAGAGTTTGGCAGCAAAGTGGTTAATGTTGGAGGGAAGGCAGTGAAACTACAAATCTGGGACACAGCTGGGCAAGAGAGGTTTAGGTGGGTGCATTTTTCTACATATTTTTGTTTGTTTATATATTTTGTGAATACACATAAGGCAGTCAAACAGGCAGCATCACACAAATATAAACAACATAATCTGGAGGTCAGTTTCTCTTGTCACTTGCAATTATGCTTGTGTCTTACCCACTGTGGCTGGTGACTTACCCACTGTGGCTGGTGACTTACCCACTGTGGCTGGTGACTTACCCACTGTGGCTGGTGACTTAACCACTGTGGCTGGTGACTTACCCACTGTGGCGGTGACTTACCCATTGTGGCGTGGCTGGCGACTTACCTACTGTGACTGGTGACTTACCTACTGTGACTGGTGACTTACCCATTGTGGCTGGTGACTTACCTAGTGTGGCTGGTGACTTACCAACTGTGGCTGGTGACTTACCCACTGTGGCTGGTGACTTACCCACTGTGGCTGGTGACTTACCCACTGTGGCTGGTGACTTACCCACTGTGGCTGGTGACTTACCCACTGTGGCTGGTGACTTACCCACTGTGACTGGTGACTTACCCACTGTGACTGGTGACTTACCCACTGTGGCTGGTGACTTACCCACTGTGGCTGGTGACTTACCCACTGTGGCTGGTGACTTACACACTGTGGCGGTGACTTACCCATTGTGGCGTGGCTGGCGACTTACCTACTGTGACTGGTGACTTACCTACTGTGACTGGTGACTTACCCATTGTGGCTGGTGACTTACCTAGTGTGGCTGGTGACTTACCCACTGTGGCTGGTGACTTACCCACTGTGACTGGTGACTTACCCACTGTGACTGGTGACTTACCCACTGTGGCTGGTGACTTACCCACTGTGGCTGGTGACTTACCCACTGTGGCGGTGGCTTACCCATTGTGGCGTGGCTGGCGACTTACCTACTGTGACTGGTGACTTACCTACTGTGACTGGTGACTTACCCATTGTGGCTGGTGACGTACCCATTGTGGCTGGTGACTTACCTAGTGTGGCTGGTGACTTACCCACTGTGGCTGGTGACTTACCCACTGTGGCTGGTGACTTACCCACTGTGACTGGTGACTTACCCACTGTGGCTGGTGACTTACCCACTGTGACTGGTGACTTACCCACTGTGACTGGTGACTTACCCACTGTGGCTGGTGACTTACCCACTGTGGCTGGTGACTTATCCACTGTGGCTGGTGACTTACCTACTGTGACTGGTGACTTACCCACTGTGACTGGTGACTTACCCATTGTGGCATGACTGGTGACTTACCCACTGTGACTGATGACTTACCTACTGTGACTGGTGACTTACCTACTGTGGCTGGTGACTTACCTACTGTGACTGGTGACTTACCCACTGTGACTGGTGACTTACCCATTGTGGCATGACTGGTGACTTACCCACTGTGACTGGTGACTTACCTACTGTGGCTGGTGACTTATCCACTGTGGCTGGTGACTTACCTACTGTGACTGGTGACATCCACTGTGGCTGGTGACTTACCCACTGTGACTGGTGACTTACCCACTGTGGCTGGTGACTTACCCACTGTGGCTGGTGATTTACCCACTGTGGCTGGTGACTTATCCACTGTGGCTGGTGACTTACCTACTGTGACTGGTGACTTACCTACTGTGGCTGGTGACTTACCCACTGTGGCTGGTGACTTATCCACTGTGACTGGTGACTTACCCACTGTGGCTGGTGACTTACCCACTGTGGCTGGTGACTTACCCATTGTGGCTGGTGACTTACCTACTGTGGCTGGTGACTTACCCATTGTGGCGTGGCTGGCGACTTACCTACTGTGACTGGTGACTTACCTACTGTGACTGGTGACTTACCCACTGTGACTGGTGACTTACCTACTGTGACTGGTGACTTACCCACTATGACTGGTGACTTACCCACTGTGGCTGGTGACTTATCCACTGTGGCTGGTGACTTACCTACTGTGACTGGTGACTTACCCACTGTGACTGGTGACTTACCCACTGTGACTGGTGACTTACCCACTGTGGCTGGTGACTTATCCACTGTGGCTGGTGACTTACCTACTGTGACTGGTGACTTACCCACTGTGGCTGGTGACTTACCAACTGTGGCTGGTGACTTACCCATTGTGGCATGACTGGTGACTTACCCACTGTGACTGGTGACTTACCCACTGTGGCTGGTGACTTATCCACTGTGGCTGGTGACTTATCCACTGTGGCTGGTGACTTACCCACTGTGGCTGGTGACTTACCTACTGTGGCTGGTGACTTACCCATTGTGGCATGACTGGTGACTTACCCACTGTGACTGGTGACTTACCCATTGTGACTGGTGACTTACCCACTGTGGCTGGTGACTTATCCACTGTGGCTGGTGACTTACCTACTGTGGCTGGTGACTTACCCACTGTGGCTGGTGACTTACCCACTGTGGCATGACTGGTGACTTACCCACTGTGACTGGTGACTTACCCACTGTGGCTGGTGACTTACCCACTGTGACTGGTGACTTACCCACTGTGGCTGGTGACTTACCCACTGTGGCTGGTGACTTACCCACTGTGGCTGGTGACTTACCCACTGTGACTGGTGACTTACCCAATGTGGCTGGTGACTTACCCACTGTGACTGGTGACTTACCCACTGTGACTGGTGACTTACCTACTGTGGCTGGTGACTTACCCACTGTGGCTGGTGACTTACCCACTGTGGCTGGTGACTTACCTACTGTGGCTGGTGACTTAACCACTGTGGCTGGTGACTTACCCACTGTGGCTGGTGACTCACCCATTGTGGCATGACTGGTGACTTACCCACTGTGACTGGTGACTTACCCACTGTGGCTGGTGACTTACCCACTGTGGCTGGTGACTTATCCACTGTGGCTGGTGACTTACCCACTGTGGCTGGTGACTTACCCACTGTGACTGGTGACTTACCCATTGTGGCTGGTGACTTACCCATTGTGGCTGGTGACTTACCCACTGTGACTGATGACTTACCCATTGTGGCTGGTGACTTACCCATTGTGGCTGGTGACTTACCCACTGTGACTGATGACTTACCCATTGTGGCTGGTGACTTACCCACTGTGACTGGTGACTTACCCACTGTGACTGGTGACTTACCCATTGTGGCTGGTGACTTACCCATTGTGGCTGGTGACTTACCCACTGTGACTGATGACTTACCCACTGTGACTGATGACTTACCCATTGTGGCTGGTGACTTACCCATTGTGGCTCGTGGCTTTATTGTTCTGACTCATACAGAAAGAAGTGAACCACATCAGCATGAGATATGTTCCTGGAAGATTTGGTCATACTGGGCAGTCATGTTGAAGGTGGCAGGCATAGATATGTTGGGCATCATGGCTGATGGTCTTAATTATTAAACCAAGGTAAAATATTCACAGAAATATTCAACATGCCTAACAAATGGAGCAAAAGAAGTTAAACCAAAGCAGAATTTGAAAGAAGGGCGTATGATACAGAATCAATTGAAAGTCAGTATACACAAATTAACCTTCAGATAATACAAATTTGAACTCTTTCAGTGCAAGTTGATTTTGCAGCAGTTGCTCAAAGAAAATACTCAGAATAAAAAGTCTAGGATATTACTTTTAAAGAGACAACATATGTGCATTTTATATACAACTTATGAGGACTATCCAAAATGAAATGAGCTTTTAAAACATTGTTGAAACTGGGTCTGTGAGCTAGCTTCTACATATATAAACATATTTTAAAAAGTCTTTCTCGAGGTTAATCATTTTCTTCACTAGAGTTATTGTGAATGCTTCAACAAGATTTGATTTTTTCATGAAATAATTGTTTAAATGATTTAAATTGTAGATCAGTCACCAGAAGCTATTACAGAGGTGCAGCGGGAGCACTACTGGTCTATGATATCACCAGGTAAGCAGTTGTGATGTTTGTGAACATAAATGCTTTTAGTAACTTTTGAGAGCAAGTGTGAACATTGTTAACTGATAACATAACATCTGCACTGGCAGCTAAAGATAACAGGACAACATTTGTTAAAGACAAATCAAGGCAGGCCAGATTTTTGTCATGCCTGTTTGGACTTATCTTCATGTAGCAGGTCTGTTGCAGAACATCGTTCTCATCAGAGCCCACCGGAAAGTTTGCAAGTTTTCTTATCTCATGTATTTTGTGCCAAAGGTATCTTGTCATATGTCTACCTTAGTGCCATTTGACCCCTGCCTCTTCAGGAACCATGCTTCATCACTGTTCTTTTCAAACCAGAGACATCTTTAATATGGCCAAAGTACTCAAGGAGAGTTCTTTCTTTGCACTCTCCATTAGTACAATGTCCAACAATTGTAGATCTATTGCAGTATCCACCACCAATACTGTGTCATCTGCATAGCGTTTATTATTTATATTATAACCTATTAGTATGTGCTGGAAAGTCACATTTATTGTACATGGATTTTCTGGACTGTTTATAAAGCACAAATACACAGTCCATAGTTTATTAAAGCAAAAACAGAATCATCAGACCGACTGATCTCTGGTTTAGTTTGATTTTCTTGTCAAGGTTCACCTTCTGTTTACTTCCATTAGTGCTGTAATCTCCCCCACTAAATCACATTTGGAGGATCTCAACACATTGCACAAATTCTGTAGCACTTGCAAGGATCCCAATGTTTATATACCAGAATCACCTACGCTAGAAACTTTCTTTTTGTGGGTAAAGGTAGTGTCATGGCAGACACTCCTGTTGGGTCTGAAGTTTTTAGGATTCCACATATTCTTGACCACAGCATTGTGAGATGTAGTGTTCAGTTCCCTTCCTCATTGCCTTTCCATTTCAAATAAGTTGTAACAACCTAGTGCTGAATTTATGAAGCTGGTCAGAAAAAGAAAGAATTCACTCACTGTTGGGGATTGAATTGGACCACTGTCAAGTAAGTAAGACTCCTTGCCACTATACTGCTGCGGCTGATTTTTGTGGATATGTCTTCTAATTATGAAGTTTAGCTTTGGATAGCGGCCTATTGTTTTCTAATTATGAAGTTTAGCTTTGGATAGCGGCCTATTGTTTTCTAATTATGAAGTTTAGCTTTGGATAGCGGCCTATTCGTTTTCTGATTATGAAGTTTAGCTTTGGATAGCGGCCAAAGTTTTCTAATTATAAAGTTTAGCTTTGGATAGTGGCCTACTGTTTTATAATTATGAAGTTTAGCTTTGCATAGCGGCCTACTGTTTTCTTATTATGAAGTTTAGCTTTGGATAGCGGCCTACTGTTTTCTAATTATGAAGTTTAGCTTTGGATAGCGGCCTACTGTTTTCTAATTATGAAGTTTAGCTTTGGATAGTGGCCTACTGTTTTATAATTATGAAGTTTAGCTTTGGATAGCGGCTTACTGTTTTCTAATTATGAAGTTTAGCTTTGGATAGCGGCCTACTTTTTTCTAATTATGAAGTTTAGCTTTGGATAGCGGCCTACTGTTTTCTAATTATGAAGTTTAGCTTTGGATAGCGGCCTACTGTTTTCTAATTATGAAGTTTAGCTTTGGATAGCGGCCTACTGTTTTCTAATTATGAACTTTAGCTCTGGATAGCGGCCTACTGTTTTATAATTACGAAGGTTAGCTTTGGATAGCGGCCTATTGTTTTCTGATGAGAAGTTTAGCTTTGGATAGCGGCCACAGTTTTTGAATTATGAAGTTTAGCTTTGGATAGTGACCTACTGTTTTCTGTTTATGAAGTTTAGCTTTGGATAGTGGCCTACTGTTTTCTAATTATAAAGTTTAGCTTTGGATAGCGGCCTACTGTTTTCAATTTCAAACTTATTTGCCAGACAGGTAGCATGGGTGGTTATGGTTTTCCATCTCACATGATCACCAGAGTCATGTATATATAGATTTGTATCCTTGTCCTGGTTATGCAATTATGGCCAGAATATCCTTGTAATGATCCCTTTATCGTTTCCTTGCTCTATTTCCATTAAGTTACCAGTTGTCTGTAAGTTTTCAAGTTATTTTAGAAATCTTGTTGATAAAGATGTTGTCAGTCTTATTTCTGATCTCATTGTCAGGATTCTTCCATGTCGCAAATCTTCTTGAATATTGCTGATACCAGGTATTTCCAACAGTCATGTCATGCTCTTTTGCTCACTGTACATATTTGATGTAAACTGCTAAGACTTCTTTAGGCATGGTATTAAGTGAGACAAAGGTAGAACTTTGTAACAACTGGCCAACTTGATGGGCAGAGGGCAAAAGGAATATGAAGAGATAAACATTGGAATGGCTTAATCAAATGGCATAACAGGAAAAAGAACAGACCTGATATGAGACTGAGGATTTGTTGAGGTGGCAAATCTGGATTGCCCATGCTTGCTGGTATGGCACATAATGATGATGATGAGCATAACCTAACCACAATTAACATGTTTTGATTTTTATTGATCACCATCGTATTTTGTTTTTCTGGATCAAGTAATGCAGTGTTTAAAAAATAATTATGAGTAATTTGTTATTGAAAATGATTGCTGTAAATTGGCACTGTAGTCTGAACTTTGTATTACTTCCTGAGCCGTGAGACATACAATGCTCTGACAAACTGGCTGACAGATGCTCGCACGCTAGCCAGTCCAAACATTGTCATTGTGCTGGTGGGGAACAAGAAAGATTTGGAGGCAGAACGAGAAGTGACATTTCTGGAAGCCAGTAGATTTGCTCAAGAAAATGGTAAGCGTTTGACGCCTAAGTTTGTTTTTACAGTTGATTTATCTAGCATAAATATCTATTATCTCTTTATTATCTGTTATCATATGGGTGATAAGTGTTGGTTCACAATTGCTTATAAGCATAGGGGAGAGTGAACACTTTGATCTTGAGCTACATGTGTTGCCAGAGCTGTGTTGAGACTGTGTTTATAACCTTGATACAGTTGATCCATCTGATTCTTAGATGAGACTATTGGTCTGTGTATAGCTCTATAGCAGAGACTCTTGGTCTATCACTAGCTGTAAAGGCAGAGATTCTTGGTCTGTCTCTAGCTACGGAGTTAAAGATAGGCGAAGAATCTCTGCTTATAGAGCTGGAGACAGACCAAGAATCTCTGCCTATAAAGCTAGAGACAGACCAAGAATCTCTGCTTACAGAGCTAAAGCCAGACCAAGAATCACTTTTTACAGAGCTAAAGCCAGACCAGAGATTCTTGTCTGTAATGGAAGGGCGAAGATATCACCACCCTAAGACAGTAAAATGTCTTACGCTGAGAATGCTAATGGGTCAACAAATGCCTGGAAGAAGTTAGATGTGATGATTGAAAGATAAACTATCATGGCTTGGCTGTAAACAGACCAGTTACGTTAACCAAAATATCAGGCGAGAGAAGAAGTGTATATCAATTCTAATTCTAATGGAAGTGGAGATGGTTACTGCGGCTATGACATGGCTTTCTGAGTCCTCATTCAATAAAGCTGTCACCATAACTGACTCAGTCAATGCTTCGTAAGGTTCAGTCTGCATATTTCTGGTATGAATGGTCGACATAGGGTCATCACACCGAGTGCATCTACCATCGTTTGCCTCCATATTTGAGCCCATATCACTTTACATCACCATTGTATCTACTGTCGTCTGCCTCCATATGTGAGCACATATCACGTCACATCACTGTGCCTCCATATGTGAGCTCATATCACTTAACATCACTGTGCCTCCATATGTGAGTCCATATCACTTAACATCACCACTGCATCTTCCATGGGGCTTTCATCTGATGTCCCACTGAAATATCAGTAACATTTAAATGATGTCTGGTGTTTTAATCTTCTATTTCTATTGCTTTATTATTGTCTTATGCATTTTTGGTAAAAATATCCCTTCTACATTGTATGTGTGTGAACAGAGTTGATGTTCCTGGAAACAAGTGCCCTCACTGGTGAGAACGTCGAAGAGACATTTTTGAAGTGTGCCCGGTCGATATTGACAAAGATTGAATCTGGTATGTTGTTTGTTAGTATGAAGCTATCACTCTGAGGCTTGTTTATGATTCATATTTTATGATAGCAATACCATGATTTTGTTTCATAGATGGGGAAAAAAAATTTGCGATCTAATCTTGAGCTCCCATGTGGATGCAGTTTACAATTCAATTCAATTCAGTTCAACTTTATTTTAAAAGGGTCACAAATTGGGCACGCAGGCCTGTCTTACAATAGGTACTAGCACATATCCTGGGCAGTAAAGGCAGCTGGCCTGGTATTGAGCACATCACTTATTGGGTGCCAATTGGTCTAAACCTACGGGGCTAGCAACACGTACACAATACATCTCATTGCCAGTTAGAAAGGAGTTCTTTACTTTCTTGGTTTTACTTGTATTATTTTTTGTTTTTGTTGGCTTCCCTTGCTGTCTCATGATTTGAAACTGTTGGTCTTATGGACTGACTGCTTCAGGATTGTTGTCACTATTGAAAGATATGTGTTCTATTTCCCCTGTTATTCATCACCTTCATGGACCAAACTGTGTAATGAACTCCATTTTGTGATGCTCAAGCCTGCCCATCAAATACAGATGATGAATTACAATGGCAATGACAACTTTAACATAATAACAAAAGAAGAAATTATGAAAATCAGCATCAAGAAAACATAATTTATGACCATCATAAGGGAGGAAGTAGAAACTAAGATGATCATAGAAACAAACAAACAACTGAACCAATCCAAGAATTTTGAATACTTTGGTAGCTGATATCTGATAGAAGAATGGCTGTAAAAATTGATCATAAATGCAAAATCACAGTGATGAGGGTCCACCAATACCTTGCAGCGAAAGTTGAAAATGCACTACATCACATGAAGAAAGGAAAGGCACCCGGTCCAGACAACATTACCTTGGAGGAAGTTGAGGCTCTAGGTGATTTTGGAATCATAATGTTGACAAAATTCCTAAATGACATCTACACTAGTGGGTATATTCCTAGTGATCTATTAAAATCCATCTTTATAGCTCTGCCAAAGAATCCAGGCTGTGAAGAGTATTGCACAATGTCTTAAGAGTCATATGACAAAGCTGTTACTTAGAATAATTATGAAAAGAATAAGAAACAAGAAATTAAACCAGAAATTAGTGATGAACAGTGTGGATTTGTGGAGGGAAAGGGGACAAACAATGCTATATATTCTCAGGACCCTAAGAAAGAGCTATAGAAGTAAAAACAGATCTATACTTATGCTTTATAGACTACACAAAAGCATTTGACAATGTAAAACATGACAAAATAATAAAATTACTAAAGCAACTAACTGAACATTGATGGCAAAGATCTGCAAATAATAATGAACATATATTGGCAGCAAACAATAGCCATAAGAAACAACAACCCTGTTGGAACATTTCAATGTATAAAGAAGGGCGTCAGACAAGGTTGTGTAATGTCTCCTGATTTGTTCTCATTGTACAGTGAAAAAGTGTGTTGAGGTGCTACATAGAACCTGTACTTTTATATGGATGTGAAGCTTGGACAATGAGTAGTCAAGCTGAAAAACATCTGATGGCTGTAGAAATGTGGTTTCTGAGGAAAATGCAAAGAATACCATGGACAGCCAGAAAGACCAATGAACAGGTCCTTCAAGAACCAAACGAAGATCGTAAACTGATTAGAGACATTAGACGCAGACAGTCAAAATTTTTTGGGCATGTTATGAGAAGAAATGGATTGGAGAACTTGGTGACAACTGGCAAGATCGAAGGGAACAGACCAAGAGGAAGACCTAGAAGCAAATACCTGGATGGCTTGGCCACATGGCATGGTCGAGACAGGAACACGGAGCTGATCCACGACTCTGGTGATCGAGTGAGATGGCAAAACATGACCGCCCACACTTACCGGCATGGCACATGATGGATGGATGGATGGTACAGTGAATATATAATGAGATCTACAGAAAATATGCCAGGGATCCTGTTTGGTAGACATAATATAAATAACTTACGTTATGCTGATGACACCGTCTTAATAGCAACAAGTCAGAAAGATCTACAGGAAATGATAGACACAGTGGTTATAGAAAGTGACAATATGGGTCTTAGTTTGAATAATAGAAAGACAGAAGTCATGGTGATATCAAAGAAACAGATTGTGCCTAAATGTACAATTAAAGTACAGGACATTATTTTGGGGCAAGTGCAGAAATTCAGATATCTAGGCACATGGATAACATCATATGGAAGATATGTCACTGAGATAGAGAACAAAATAGGACAAGCAAAAACTTAATTCTATCAAATGAAGGTTTTGTGCAATAAGGCATTGTCCTTGAAAGTTAGAACAATTCTTTCATATTACATGGATCCAATTTTAACATACAGCTGTGAATCCTGGACAATTAGTAAACAGGCGAAATAATCCCTGGAAGCCTTGGACATGTGGTTTTATAGAAGAATGCTGGAAATTAATTGGACATAGAATGATGGTATTTACCACCTGAGACATTCCATCAATCCCTCATATAATAAACATTTTTGTGTGTGATGATTTCATGGCTGACACTTCGTTATCATGAGCCAGTACTTGCGAACCAACACTGATCCATGTTCAACCCGCATCAGTGGCAGGATTGGTTTCTCACAAGTTAGGCCGTGGGTGTGACCCAGCCTGGTAGGGTGTGACCCAGCCTGGTAATATGTACACCCACTCATGTTCAGAATTGTCTGGGATTGACAGGCAGCAAGGAAGAGAGCTGGTCACCCCACCTTATTATGCTATGACCTAGTATTTATGAACACATGTTGCAGTATGTTCTGTGGGATTGCTCTTGCCTCTTTTACTTAAGTGTGTATTTATTCCTAGGTGAACTTGACCCTGAGAGGATGGGTTCAGGTATACAGTATGGTGATGCTTTGAGAAGAATGCACCGGCAGGAGAAGTTACAACCTCGTGTGTCTAGGAGTGACTGTCCTTGCTAATAGAGAGGAAGACGGATGAGACAAGAACCTGTGATCTGAGTGAGATGGGAATGTGGGAGCTGGATATACGTGAAGAGATTTAAGTTTTCATGGCTTGGGGAGAAAATGGCGGATCTGACTACCTGAATGATGTTGTTTCCTTTATGTTCATTTCTGATATAGAAGTCACAGTTTGCACAGACAAGTCACTTCAATAGGAAGACAGCCTTTCTTTGCCATTTAACGAAGAAGAAACAACTTCGATATTGAATCTAGTTGCTATTTCATGTCCAGTATTTGATTGTATGAACACCCGTTTGTTCTGTCTCCAGAACATAATTTGATCAAAATATTTTGTGTCCAATATGATTAGAAAATATGGAAGATAGAATAAAACTAAATTCTTGTAAGAAGAGGATTTGTTGTACAAAAGTGAATTCTTGTACAAGTTAACAGGGGACATGCTAATAAAATAAGTAAGTTAGATTTTTAATGCCAGTTTAATTTAATACGAGCTGCAGTCTAAAAGTTATGCCTCTTGTATGAAGGAGTCAAGGCACGTACCTCTTGGAAATTAGTGTGAACTTTAGTCTTTCACCTATCTCTTCTTCACTAATCTGATGCCCTGATTGTTTAACGTTCCCATCTGGGTCCGAAGCTGTGTCTCCAGTTTAGTTGGCAAACTGATGTCCATGAAGCAGATTCTTCTTTTTGGAAACAGGTAGAAGCCACTCAACGTCATGTCCCGGTGAGTATGGTGGAAGGAGCATGATGCCACAGCAGCACTGCAAGGCAAGGTTGTAGTGCTACAGCAAGGTTATAGTGTCACAAGCTGTAAGAGACAGTACCTAGTCCTGAAGCAGACAAATGTCTCTGGACGGCATCTCATGTCTTTTGTGCTTGATTTCTTCTCAGTGACTTCTGGATAAGGCTTTGGCTGTATGTGGAGTTGATAGTATTACTCAGAGGAAGGCAGTCCCATTGGATGGTAAGCAAGACCTATCCCACAGGGAGCACCATCTTTGCCTTCGTCAATGTTGGCATAGAGGAATATTTCCATTATTGGCTATGGTTTATACTCTCGAGGGTTATAGAAACGCACCCAACATTCATTCACATCTACGAATAATGATTTTTCGCAACCATTGCAAATATCCAGTATCCACGCGGCTGCTTAATCTCGGGGCTCTTTTGCAATGACGTGAGAAGGCAGAAAACCCACCTTGTGGACACCTTTGAGATGTGAAGCTGTTCATGCACAATGTTCTATGTAGTCCAATAACTTAGTTCTGACTCCAGCCATGATTGATTCATTGATCATGCAACTGACTGAGAGGACTAGAGCCTCTACTCTTGCACTGTTGCCTGTATCATGCACAATGTTCTATGTAGTCCAACAACTTAGTTCTGACTCCAGCCATGATTGATTCATTGATCATGCAACTGACTGAGAGGACTAGAGCCTCTACTCTTGCACTGTTGCCTGTATCATGCACAATGTTCTATGTAGTCCAACAACTTAGTTCCGACTCCAGCCATGATTGATTCATTGATCATGCAACTGACTGAGAGGACTAGAGCCTCTACTCTTGCACTGTTGCCTGTATCATGCACAATGTTCTATGTAGTCCAACAACTTAGTTCCGACTCCAGCCATGATTGATTCATTGATCATGCAACTGACTGAGAGGACTAGAGCCTCTACTCTTGCACTGTTGCCTGTATCATCTACAAAGAACAGCCTGCAGCTCCTTGGTTCATCTTGAATGCTGCTGTGTCCCATTTGAAAGTGATGTTTCTAATGCCTCAAAGTTATACGAAGAGCACCACAATACACCATGCTCCTGTCTGTCTTAATGATTTCTTAGTCAATTGCAAAACTGTTTGACTGCTCCTTGTTTAGTGATAATTAACAACATTCAAAAACTAAAGCTAGCACAAATATTTCTAAATTTGAGAAGGAAGATATGTAAGCTTTCTTATTTGCTTATCATGGTTGTACATTTGAGAGGTGTCTGGATGTTTGTGTGTGTTATTGGTTTTCTTATTTTTGCTATTGGTGATTCCTTGGGCAAGTCCAGAATCTCATGTGTCTGCTCTACATTTGTGGTAGCCTACTTGGATGGTAGGCAGTAGCCATGGCCTTGTGTTTACTCTGCCTTCTTTCAGAGTTGAATGCCAGAAACTGAACATTTGACTGCCGCAAATGTCTTAATCCAATATGGGGTTTGGAATTACTTACAATGCCACTTGGGAAGACTAATGAGGACAACAAATGTTGCAATGAAGTTGAATGTGTCAGCTGAAGGACAGATATCACAGCTTTGTTGTCAGTGGGAGCAGTGCTACCAATGCCCTTCATGAGATGCATGAAGAAGTTACTGGTTTTATTTTAAACAATGTATTTTGTAATGGGTGCATTTCTTGAATGATATAGTGCTGTTGTTGGATAATTGAATTTTATATGAATGTTAAATTTAATGATGTTTTTGAACATGCATAGATTATTCAGGGAATAAGGCTATGTGAGAGAGCAGACAGACTAGGTCTGGAAATAAAATATATTGGCTTGTATTTAAGAAAATGAGAATGTGTGGCTGAGCAGTTTCTCAGTGACAGTAAGGCAAAGATGTTTTATCTTGCTGAAGGTGAATTAACAGACCTGGCCTGCACATATTATAGTGTTAGCTTGTGGAGTTTATATACTTCAGTCCTCAACATTCCACCCGATGGATAGGAGCAGAGGTAATTAAATGCTGCAATAACTTAATCAAAAAGGGAATAACATATTTTCAATAGGAAGATAAGTAGAAGTTAACACCGGTCTCCGTGGCCAAAGGCTTGCGAATGCGGTTCGTGAGCCTGGTACCAGGTGTTCGAAGCTCAGCTGCGACCGATTTGTGCAGCAGACCGTGTCGTGTTGTGTTATAAGCGTGCTGGTATGGGAGCCAGTCGTTCAGAAAGCAATGGCAAACTACTGAATGTAACACTTGCCAAGTACATTAACAGCAGCTGGAAAATGCTGATGTTGACTGCAACGTCCCGTAAGGGATACGCAGCCAAAAAAAAAAAAAAAAAAATCTGTCAGAGGTTATTAGAACATTGACTATATCATTTTATTTTAAAGGCAAGAAAATGAATATGGTGTCCTTCATACATCTGTACTTGTGGATGTAAGTTGCTCCAAGGTATTTTTTCTACTTCTTGTTCGCCCTGAACAAGTTGCATTATGTCCCATTTATCGGAAAGCTGATAATATTGTTTTGACAGATGTACAGCCAACTACTTCAGAGTTTTTCTCATTGGAACTGGGGTGTGCTGTTCCCCTAGGATCACAACTCTCTCAGCCAGACTGCATACAGTAGTGTAGTCTGTTTACATGAGGATTTCTTGCATGTGTCATAGAGCCATCTGTATATTGTGATTATATTCTTAAGGGACCCTGATGCAAGCAGTCAGACTATGAGTTGCTGACTTCTTTCATTCTTTTGCTGCATCTTTGATCCCTCTAAGGAATTTGACAGATTGATGCGCAGTGATGTGTAAACATATGGTATAGATCTGAGCCTCAGGTGGTGATTATGTGTAAACATGTGATATAGATCTGAGCATCCGGTAATGGTGTGTAAACATATATAGATCTGAGTGTAACACAAAATAGGTAATAAACATCAGCTGTTAGAAGTAACACTCATGTAGGACATCTAAGGTATGACTATACTGTCAGAAAGGGATTGAGCCTGTAATGCGACTAATGTTTGTCTTACTTTGAATATATATTGACATCTGTAAGAAATTGCAGTGATATTACTGGAGAGGAGGGGGGGATCTGGGTGTTCTGGATCAATTCTAATTACGATACTCCTCCATGCCACTGTCTTGTCAGCATAATTTCTCTTGGTTTGCCTCGACCTCTTTACCGCTGGTCATTCCAGTTGTCATGATGTTCTCCACTGTCTCGCTTCTCATTATATGACCATAGAACGCTGCCTATATCTTATAGCTACAAATAATGTTCGATTTTCATTAGTCTCTTCCAGAAATTGACTACTGGCATCCAATTTATTTACAACATTCATTTCAGAAACCACATCTCTGCTGCTTCCAAGCTTTTCCTAATTTGTTCATACACATTTCATGATTCACTGCCACACAGGAGAACAGGCTCTTTATAACATTTCATTATTTTCTGACATTCAGTTAAAGTCACTTATTACATAAGATACTTTTCTTATGAAATGCAGCTTTTGCTGAGCCTATTCTGCTCTTAATGTATGTCACACATCTTCCATCTGATGTTATGATTGTCATAAAAGTATTTGAATTTATTGACTTGGTTAGGAAATTTACTTCTATTATAATATCACATTTTGGTGTTATTGTCTTTGTCTTTGATACAACCATTGTTTCTTGATATTCAAGGACAGCCCTTGTTTTTTGCTTTCTATTAGTACAGTATCCAATAGTTGTTGCAGATCTTGTACATGTTCAGCTATCAGTACTGTGTCATCTACATCATGCAGATCTTGTACATGTTCAGCTAATCAATACTGTGTCATCTGCATCGTGCAGATCTTGTACATGTTCAGCTATCAATACTGTGTCATCTGCATCATGCAGATCTTGTACATGTTCAGCATCAATACTGTGTCATCTGCATCGTGCAGATCTTGTACATGTTCAGCAATCAATACTGCGTCACCTGCATCATGCAGATCTTGTACATGTTCAGCAATCAATACTGTGTCACCTGCATCATGCAGATCTTGTACATGTTCAGCAATCAATACTGTGTCACCTGCATCATGCAGATCTTGTACATGTTCAGCAATCAATACTGTGTCATCTGCATCATGCAGATCTTGTACATGTTCAGCAATCAATACTGCGTCACCTGCATCATGCAGATCTTGTACATGTTCAGCAATCAATACTGTGTCACCTGCATCATGCAGATCTTGTACATGTTCAGCTATCAATACTGTGTCACCTGCATCATGCAGATCTTGTACATGTTCAGCTATCAATACTGTGTCATCTGCATCATGCAGATCTTGTACATGTTCAGCTAATCAATACTGTGTCATCCTGCATCATGCAGATCTTGTACATGTTCAGCTATCAATACTGTGTTACCTGCATCGTGCAGATCTGGTACATGTTCAGCTATCAATACTGTGTCACCTGCATCGTGCAGATCTGGTACATGTTCAGCTATCAATACTGTGTCACCTGCATCATGCAGATCTTGTACATGTTCAGCTATCAATACTGTGTCATCCTGCATCATGCAGATCTTGTACATGTTCAGCTATCAATACTGTGTCATCCTGCATCATGCAGATCTTGTACATGTTCAGCTATCAATACTGTGTCACCTGCATCATGCAGATCTTGTACATGTTCAGCTATCAATACTGTGTCACCTGCATCATGCAGATCTTGTACATGTTCAGCTATCAATACTGTGTCATCCTGCATCATGCAGATCTTGTACATGTTCAGCTATCAATACTGTGTCATCCTGCATCATGCAGATCTTGTACATGTTCAGCTATCAATACTGTGTCACCTGCATCATGCAGATCTTGTACATGTTCAGCTATCAATACTGTGTCACCTGCATCATGCAGATCTTGTACATGTTCAGCTATCAATACTGTGTCATCCTGCATCATGCAGATCTTGTACATGTTCAGCTATCAATACTGTGTCACCTGCATCATGCAGATCTTGTACATGTTCAGCTATCAATACTGTGTCACCTGCATCATGCAGATCTTGTACATGTTCAGCTATCAATACTGTGTCATCTACATCATGCAGATCTTGTACATGTTCAGCTATCAATACTGTGTCATCTGCATCATGCAGATCTTGTACATGTTCAGCTATCAATACTGTGTCACCTGCATCATGCAGATCTTGTACATGTTCAGCTATCAATACTGTGTCATCCTGCATCATGCAGATCTTGTACATGTTCAGCTATCAATACTGTGTCACCTGCATCATGCAGATCTTGTACATGTTCAGCTATCAATACTGTGTCACTCTGCATCATGCAGATCTTGTACATGTTCAGCTATCAATACTGTGTCACCTGCATCATGCAGATCTTGTACATGTTCAGCTATCAATACTGTGTCATCCTGCATCATGCAGATCTTGTACATGTTCAGCTATCAATACTGTGTCACCTGCATCATGCAGATCTTGTACATGTTCAGCTATCAATACTGTGTCATCTACATCATGCAGATCTTGTACATGTTCAGCTATCAATACTGTGTCACCTGCATCATGCAGATCTTGTACATGTTCAGCTATCAATACTGTGTCACCTGCATCATGCAGATCTTGTACATGTTCAGCTATCAATACTGTGTCATCTGCATCATGCAGATCTTGTACATGTTCAGCTATCAATACTGTGTCACCTGCATCATGCAGATCTTGTACATGTTCAGCTATCAATACTGTGTCACCTGCATCATGCAGATCTTGTACATGTTCAGCAATCAATACTGTGTCACCTGCATCATGCAGATCTTGTACATGTTCAGCAATCAATACTGCGTCACCTGCATCATGCAGATCTTGTACATGTTCAGCAATCAATACTGTGTCACCTGCATCATGCAGATCTTGTACATGTTCAGCAATCAATACTGTGTCACCTGCATCATGCAGATCTTGTACATGTTCAGCTATCAATACTGTGTCACCTGCATCATGCAGATCTTGTACATGTTCAGCTATCAATACTGTGTCACCTGCATCATGCAGATCTTGTACATGTTCAGCTATCAATACTGTGTCACCTGCATCATGCAGATCTTGTACATGTTCAGCTATCAATACTGTGTCACCTGCATCATGCAGATCTTGTACATGTTCAGCTATCAATACTGTGTCACCTGCATCATGCAGATCTTGTACATGTTCAGCTATCAATACTGTGTCACCTGCATCATGCAGATCTTGTACATGTTCAGCTATCAATACTGTGTCATCTGCATCATGCAGATCTTGTACATGTTCAGCTATCAATACTGTGTCACCTGCATCATGCAGATCTTGTACATGTTCAGCTATCAATACTGTGTCACCTGCATCATGCAGATCTTGTACATGTTCAGCTATCAATACTGTGTCACCTGCATCATGCAGATCTTGTACATGTTCAGCTATCAATACTGTGTCACCTGCATCATGCAGATCTTGTACATGTTCAGCTATCAATACTGTGTCATCTGCATCATGCAGATCTTGTACATGTTCAGCTATCAATACTGTGTCACCTGCATCATGCAGATCTTGTACATGTTCAGCTATCAATACTGTGTCATCCTGCATCATGCAGATCTTGTACATGTTCAGCTATCAATACTGTGTCACCTGCATCATGCAGATCTTGTACATGTTCAGCTATCAATACTGTGTCACCTGCATCATGCAGATCTTGTACATGTTCAGCTATCAATACTGTGTCACCTGCATCATGCAGATCTTGTACATGTTCAGCTATCAATACTGTGTCACCTGCATCATGCAGATCTTGTACATGTTCAGCTATCAATACTGTGTCACCTGCATCATGCAGATCTTGTACATGTTCAGCTATCAATACTGTGTCACCTGCATCATGCAGATCTTGTACATGTTCAGCTATCAATACTGTGTCACCTGCATCATGCAGATCTTGTACATGTTCAGCTATCAATACTGTGTCACCTGCATCATGCAGATCTTGTACATGTTCAGCTATCAATACTGTGTCACCTGCATCATGCAGATCTTGTACATGTTCAGCTATCAATACTGTGTCACCTGCATCATGCAGATCTTGTACATGTTCAGCTATCAATACTGTGTCACCTGCATCATGCAGATCTTGTACATGTTCAGCAATCAATACTGTGTCACCTGCATCATGCAGATCTTGTACATGTTCAGCAATCAATACTGCGTCACCTGCATCATGCAGATCTTGTACATGTTCAGCAATCAATACTGTGTCACCTGCATCATGCAGATCTTGTACATGTTCAGCTATCAATACTGTGTCACCTGCATCATGCAGATCTTGTACATGTTCAGCTATCAATACTGTGTCATCCTGCATCATGCAGATCTTGTACATGTTCAGCTATCAATACTGTGTCACCTGCATCATGCAGATCTTGTACATGTTCAGCTATCAATACTGTGTCACCTGCATCATGCAGATCTTGTACATGTTCAGCTATCAATACTGTGTCACCTGCATCATGCAGATCTTGTACATGTTCAGCTATCAATACTGTGTCACCTGCATCATGCAGATCTTGTACATGTTCAGCTATCAATACTGTGTCACCTGCATCATGCAGATCTTGTACATGTTCAGCAATCAATACTGTGTCATCCTGCATCATGCAGATCTTGTACATGTTCAGCAATCAATACTGTGTCACCTGCATCATGCAGATCTTGTACATGTTCAGCAATCAATACTGTGTCACCTGCATCATGCAGATCTTGTACATGTTCAGCAATCAATACTGTGTCACCTGCATCATGCAGATCTTGTACATGTTCAGCAATCAATACTGTGTCACCTGCATCATGCAGATCTTGTACATGTTCAGCAATCAATACTGCGTCACCTGCATCATGCAGATCTTGTACATGTTCAGCTATCAATACTGTGTCACCTGCATCATGCAGATCTTGTACATGTTCAGCTATCAATACTGTGTCACCTGCATCATGCAGATCTTGTACATGTTCAGCTATCAATACTGTGTCACCTGCATCATGCAGATCTTGTACATGTTCAGCTATCAATACTGTGTCACCTGCATCATGCAGATCTTGTACATGTTCAGCTATCAATACTGTGTCACCTGCATCATGCAGATCTTGTACATGTTCAGCTATCAATACTGTGTCACCTGCATCATGCAGATCTTGTACATGTTCAGCTATCAATACTGTGTCACCTGCATCATGCAGATCTTGTACATGTTCAGCTATCAATACTGTGTCACCTGCATCATGCAGATCTTGTACATGTTCAGCTATCAATACTGTGTCACCTGCATCATGCAGATCTTGTACATGTTCAGCTATCAATACTGTGTCACCTGCATCATGCAGATCTTGTACATGTTCAGCTATCAATACTGTGTCACCTGCATCATGCAGATCTTGTACATGTTCAGCTATCAATACTGTGTCACCTGCATCATGCAGATCTTGTACATGTTCAGCTATCAATACTGTGTCACCTGCATCATGCAGATCTTGTACATGTTCAGCTATCAATACTGTGTCACCTGCATCATGCAGATCTTGTACATGTTCAGCTATCAATACTGTGTCACCTGCATCATGCAGATCTTGTACATGTTCAGCTATCAATACTGTGTCACCTGCATCATGCAGATCTTGTACATGTTCAGCTATCAATACTGTGTCACCTGCATCATGCAGATCTTGTACATGTTCAGCTATCAATACTGTGTCACCTGCATCATGCAGATCTTGTACATGTTCAGCTATCAATACTGTGTCACCTGCATCATGCAGATCTTGTACATGTTCAGCTATCAATACTGTGTCACCTGCATCATGCAGATCTTGTACATGTTCAGCTATCAATACTGTGTCACCTGCATCATGCAGATCTTGTACATGTTCAGCTATCAATACTGTGTCACCTGCATCATGCAGATCTTGTACATGTTCAGCTATCAATACTGTGTCACCTGCATCATGCAGATCTTGTACATGTTCAGCTATCAATACTGTGTCACCTGCATCATGCAGATCTTGTACATGTTCAGCTATCAATACTGTGTCACCTGCATCATGCAGATCTTGTACATGTTCAGCTATCAATACTGTGTCACCTGCATCATGCAGATCTTGTACATGTTCAGCTATCAATACTGTGTCACCTGCATCATGCAGATCTTGTACATGTTCAGCTATCAATACTGTGTCACCTGCATCATGCAGATCTTGTACATGTTCAGCTATCAATACTGTGTCACCTGCATCATGCAGATCTTGTACATGTTCAGCTATCAATACTGTGTCACCTGCATCCATGCAGATCTTGTACATGTTCAGCTATCAATACTGTGTCACCTGCATCATGCAGATCTTGTACATGTTCAGCTATCAATACTGTGTCACCTGCATCATGCAGATCTTGTACATGTTCAGCTATCAATACTGTGTCACCTGCATCATGCAGATCTTGTACATGTTCAGCTATCAATACTGTGTCACCTGCATCATGCAGATCTTGTACATGTTCAGCTATCAATACTGTGTCACCTGCATCATGCAGATCTTGTACATGTTCAGCTATCAATACTGTGTCATCTGCATCATGCAGATCTTGTACATGTTCAGCTATCAATACTGTGTCATCTGCATCATGCAGATCTTGTACATGTTCAGCTATCAATACTGTGTCATCTGCATCATGCAGATCTTGTACATGTTCAGCTATCAATACTGTGTCACCTGCATCATGCAGATCTTGTACATGTTCAGCTATCAATACTGTGTCACCTGCATCATGCAGATCTTGTACATGTTCAGCTATCAATACTGTGTCACCTGCATCATGCAGATCTTGTACATGTTCAGCTATCAATACTGTGTTATCTGCATCATGCAGATCTTGTAAATTACAATCCCCAACTTGTATTTCTGGTCTATCTTGCATCTCTCTCATTATTTTGGTACTATTAGTTTCCAATAAATATAATGGAGGTGGAGGCAGTCACGGTGACGTTCCACTGACTGGAAGACAAACAGCACACGCATATTGTAATTGTAACAGACTTGCAAAGTATGATGAAAAAGGTGAAGACATGCATGCTTTGGGCAGAGTGGCAGGTTACTATTCTACAGTCAAAAATAGAGAGCATTTGTTGTATTTTCTGCCCAGGACATGCTGGTAGGAAACGAGCATTTGTTGTATTTTCTGCCCAGGACATGCTGTTAGGAAATGAGCAGGTGCTCTGATTGGCTGGATCTGCTCCCCTTGGTGGGGTATGGTTGCATGATCAGGCAGACGTGGTTGGGAATCGTGTGTATAGTGCAGAGGAATGGGTAGATCATCATGGATTGGAGAGAATGGTGCTGCAGGGAGTGACCAGAGGATCTGGCTGACACTGAAAACTTTGAGGTGAAGTCAGACGGACATATAATCAGACTGCTATTGGTACCATTATTATTGGAACTCTTTACTGGCTGTTGTAGATGAGGACGGAGCACATCTGGGAATATCCTGAGTGCTGCAATGCTTGATTCAACTCAACACCAGTAAATGTTTAAAAAAATTTTGAGATCTTTCCTATTGATGTTAATGTCCTCCAACATGTTGGTCATTTCATCATATTTAACCTTATAAATGCTATGCGCAGTTCGCAAAGCACAAGTATGGGTCTTTCTGTCTCTTAATGTATCTCTCTGTTAGTGTTCTGAATGTGTATATTACATTATTTTTTCCTTTCCTTTCCACAAAATTCATACTGTTTTGCACTCATTTCTATCTTTATCTTCCTTGTTCTTCTCATTATCATTCTGAGTAGAAACTTGGGGACATGCTTAACAGGATAGGCCAAGCAAAGAACCACACAACTAACCTCATATGGAAAAAAATCTTCCTCAGTGGAAATCAGAGATCCAGTGTTCATACAGCTCGTACATTGTTGTGAATTATGATGGTTAGTGAACAGATGAGAATGTTAGTGGAGATCACAGACACCTGACAGTTCTCTAGGAAAGATGTTCTCATACAATGAGGGAATATTTTTCCTCAGTAATGGAAATTTACAGTTTGTCATTGATGGTATATTTACATATTAAGTACCTTTATGTTGACTAACTGAACTTGAAAACATTAAGTGTTGAGATCTTTAAGAGGGATCCAGCTGAACAGCAGCAGTGGAATTCTTCATAAAAGCAAATTAGAAATGGTCGAAGCGAAGCAGAATTTTCTAGACATTGTGTAACTTTTATAGCTTATTTCAACTGTCTGTAATCTGTTTCAGCACTTTATAATTGTTGCAAAATCCGATGCCTTGTGTGTTTTGCTAGTTTTAGGCCCTTTATGTTTCTTTACTTGAGAATAATACATATACATTATTAATTTTACATAGTGATCAATGTCATTCTTATCGCTGTTGGAGACAGCAGGTTACTAGATGCACTCATGGTACTTGCACTTGATACAATTAAAAAGTGGTGATAAATCTGTGAATGCAAGAAAAATGTGAAGTATAATTAGTCAGATAAACAAGAAGTAATCTCTAAAAACAGAATTATTGTTATGGCTAAACAATAGGTGTCTGTAAACAACGGACAAAATTTAGCTTAAAACATACCATTAGAAATCTACAAAACAAAATAGATACAACTTAGCTGCCTGAGTACTTGCAGTTTCACTGATTGACTCTCATGTTATAGCTTGAAGGTATAATTTAAATGTCAACCCATCTTGGCATTCAAATGTAGTTACATTAATTTCTGTTTGCTTTGTTGTAGATGATTGATGCTTGTTTGTGGACATATTGTTTAGCCGTAGTTGTCTTTACGTCCTTCGTGTAGCTGACAAATTATACTTTACGTCCTTGTGTAGCTGACAAATTATACTTTACGTCCTCGTGTAGCTGACAAATTATACTTTACGTCCTGGTGTAGCTGACAAATTATACTTTACGTCCTTGTGTAGCTGACAAATTATACTTTACGTCCTTGTGTAGCTGACAAATTATACTTTACGTCCTTGTGTAGCTGACAAATTATACTTTACGTCCTTGTGTAGCTGACAAATTATACTTTACGTCCTTGTGTAGCTGACAAATTATACTTTACGTCCTCTGTGTAGCTGACAAATTATACTTTACGTCCTTGTGTTGCTGACAAATTATACTTTACGTCCTTGTGTAGCTGACAAATTATACTTTACGTCCTTGTGTAACTGACAAATTATACTTTACGTCCTCGTGTAGCTGACAAATTATAATTTACATCCTTGTGTAGCTGACAAATTATACTTTACGTCCTTGTGTAGCTGACAAATTATACTTTACGTCCTTGTGTAGTTGACAAATTATACTTTATGTCCTGGTGTAGCTGACAAATTATACTTTACGTCCTTGTGTAGCTGACAAATTATACTTTACGTCCTCGTGTAGCCGACAAATTATACTTTACGTCCTTGTGTACTTTACGTCCTCGTGTAGCTGACAAATTATACTTTACGCCCTCGTGTAGCTGACAAATTATACTTTATGTCCTGGTGTAGCTGACAAATTATACTTTACGTCCTGGTGTAGCTGACAAATTATACTTTACGTCCTTGTGTAGCTGACAAATTATACTTTACGTCCTTGTGTAGCTGACAAATTATACTTTACGTCCTCGTGTTGCTGACAAATTATACTTTACGTCCTCGTGTTGCTGACAAATTATACTTTACGTCCTTGTGTAGCTGACAAACTATACTTTACGTCCTTGTGTAGCTGACAAATTATACTTTACATTCTTGTGTAGCTGACAAATTATACTTTGTATTTTCCTGACAGTTCTGAATGTTATGTGTTGTACACCTTTAATATGAATATTAACATTCCGGAAATTGACATATAGTCATATTAGTGAGTGAAAGTGACTTTGTGTGAAATTTGTTCATAAACACGCATGGAAGGGACTAATTATAGGAAGCAACTTAACATTTTCTTATGAAGACAGAATTATGTCACACTAATTGCACATTGCAGGCTTTTTCAAAAAGAATATCAAATGTTTTAGGTGTATAACTTAACTTTTTTTGGGCCACAGCACAACACAGTCCTGAAACCAAGGATTATAAACAAAAGAGAATAAAAGAACTTGGAAGCTTTTGATATGTGTAGTGTAGGATGCAACGTATAAGCTAGACAGAAAGGATTAAGGGAACAATTTCTTAGAAAACTGAAGAAAAAAGACAAGAATTGAACATACTAGAAAAAAAAAAAGGTTACCTTGGTGACAGTATGAAACATGGAGATCTGTTACTGAAAATACTGGAGGACAAGAGAAAAATGTCTCCTAGGTAGAACCAAACACAACATGCAAAGTCGTGGAGGCACAGACCTTTGTTGAACTGAAGAGAGCTGCTTAGAACAGGGGACAGCAGAGGAATCAGATGACTTCACCACTAGACTTGGGACTGACTGATCTCATGAATGAATAACTTCTGTTATTGAACTCACATTGAAATATTATTTAAACTTCAAGAAAATGACATCAACATGAAATATTCTGTGTCTTGTGCTGTGATTACTGATTGTGACATAGTATGCAAAAGTGTCTACTATAGCCTCATCATTTTAATTGCTCAGGCAGTCTAGCAACTGAGCGTGAAAACATGTGTTTATTGGTAATTGGCCAAACCAGGACACCTGAGCTATTGTTTAGTACAAACCAAAATATCTATGTTTAAAACGATATTTTAAACAAAACGATCTTCATTTTGGACACCATGTATGTATACATTTGTATGTTTTCTCCACATACTTGTTTATAGTTATCAGTATCATTTACAGGAAATGTTTAGTTGAAGATTTTCCTGTGTAGAAACAAGCATTGTCTCTCCACACTTGTTTTCTGGCACTGTCATCAAAAGTGTAGAGGGAGTGTCCCATGCCTGTTTTCATATATTTGATGTTTGTCCTTGCATTAATGTCCTCTGTTGTTCTCTCCCAGCAGGACACCATTAGCAGTAAATGAACACTAATCATGTGTTGCAGTATGCTAACAATTCTCATTTATTCATCTGATCTTATGTTTGACACAGAACTGTGTGTCCTTGCTTTTCTCTATTAAAAACTTGCACTTTGTAAGTTAATATTTCAACAATCTGTGATGTAAGGAAGCAAGAACAGCATATTGTCTTTGGAGTGACCAGGAAATTTATGGTGAGTTGTTTGGTACTCAAGTTAATGGTACCAGCCAAGAAAGTGTCTTGGGTCACTCTTTTGTCACCTCTATCCCATAACCGTATCTGCTGGTCATAAGGGTGCTTTGATTGATGACTAAAGTCTGTCCATTCTTTAGCTCTTTCTGTCCTGAAGCAGTTGTTACTTTACTCATTCTGTCTCAAGGAGGTGTACTTGGAAGCATGGAAATAGTTGGGTCTGAATAGTCAGACAGATATACTATAGGACATAATGATTACATTTAACAATTTGTATTGTGTGGGTTAATATAACGGTCATGGGAAGTCAAAGAGGAAACACAATTGTTTGACAGGCACCTTTAACTCTTTATTATCTTTGGAGTTGTTTGGTACCCAGAGAGTTAAAGGTGCCAGTCAAAAAATTGTGTTTCCTCTTTGACTTGAAATATTTAGTTAGTTGGATGTCCTTTACAGGATGTAGCAGTCAGCCCCAGCATTGTTTGGGTGTTCGTGATTCCTGGGCAAGTTTACATTCAGTAGTCTGCCATTGCTTTCTGAGCGACCGACACCCATACCATTTCATAAAAAACCAACACAGCTGTGTTTCCAATGTGGGTATGCAGGATTACAAACTGCATCCGTAACCCCTTCACCATGAAGCCAGCTAAGTTCAAATATAGTATTTGTTAAATACCATCTTTTAACTGCCCCAGGTGTCAGGTGAACTATATTTCAGATGGGACAGCTTCAGAACATGTTCATTTTGTCATGGCTAAAGTTGGACATCACTCTGATCTCCATGCATTGTTTGTCATCACTGTTTTTTTAATGATTGTATTTTTTTAATGATTGTATTATCTAAAAGATATTTATACTTATGTCCAACTAATTAGACAGGATCTAATTTGTGCACACAAGTACTGGAAGTTTTATGTTGATAACTTGTAAGGGTCCAGTTTTATTCCACTGCAAACATGTATTTATCTATATAAGCTTTAATTGTGATTCTGTTGTATGATAGTCACTTATATTATTAGTCATGTAAATACAAGACAGCAACATGAGCTACACAGAGAGATCATCATTTCCCCGCCTGATCCCCAGACTTGCTGCAGCACTTCTACAGCACCAACATCAAACATGTTTTAATCATTAAAATACAATCCACTTATGTCCACATTCCACGTAATTTTATTCCATTTCCAGATTGTTTGGGGGTGCAGTAGCTAGCACATTTACCTATTGTCTCAATGGTTATATGTTCAGATCCCACTTGAGGCAATAGTTTAAAAACAAACCTGGGCCCCTAGCTAACATGGGTGCCTGGACATGTTCTGGGAAGCAATGGTTATATGTTCAGATCCCACTTGAGGCAATAGTTTAAAAGCAAACCTGGGCCCCTAGCTAACATGGGTGCCTGGACATGTTCTGGGAAGCAATGGTTATATGTTCAGATCCCACTTGAGGCAATAGTTTAAAAACAAACCTGGGCCCCTAGCTAACATGGGTGCTTGGACATGTTCTGGGAAGCAATGGTTATATGTTCAGATCCCACTTGAGGCAATAGTTTAAAAACAAACCTGGCTCCCTAGCTAACATGGGTGCCTGGACATGTTCTGGGAAGTAAAAGGGGCTGGCATGGTATTGATCACATGACTCTGCCAACTGGTCTATGAAAACATGGGGCCAGCACCAAATACCCAGTCAGCTCCAGGCCTGGCAGGGGGCTGCTGTACTGACTTCCCTACTAGACGTGGTTTATCATGTTTGATTGACATTTCCATTTAATTCTGTCATTTTGTTTCTCAGTTTTCTGACCAATTAACTTTGAGATGAAACATTCAGAACACTAGAGTAACAGCAAATGTGAGAAAAGTGATATATTATTGATGAACACAATGTTGCCAGAACTGAAACTTTTATCATTGAATATTTATTTATTTTTAACAGTACTCAAACACGATAGAGTTATCTGTGAATGCTTGCTGATGTTTTGAATTGTATATGGAGGTAGTTCTTGGTTACCAATATCTCTAATTTGAAGCAGTTGAAAACAGTGCTCGCATTGATGAATTATGTTCACATGACATGTTAGTGTAACCTATACTATTGCTGTGTCCATATGCACGTACGAACATGCCTCAGTTCATGTTAGTGTTACATGCACACTGATATTGCAAACATTGGATACTATTCAGCTTTGTTGTTGTTTGAATATATTTCACAATTTACTGTGAACTAATAGTGTCAGTAGATCTTTGATCTGTTTGTGTGTTTATTGAACTGTTTGCAGCATGTATAGCTTGCATTCAGAATTCATATTTATGATTATATATCTTTTATGGCGGTGTAAAATCTCATGAATATTGACAAACATTCTCAGATATTTAAAACCATATAAAAGTTAGTTACAAATGCTTTACAGGACATTGCAGTCAACTTCAGCATGATTGCTGGGCAAGTTTACGTTCAGTAGTTTGCCATTGTTTTCTGGATGACCGGCACACACACCATTGTATGGAAACCAATGCAAGATGGTTTGATTCTAAATTACATGCAGCTGTGTTTCAAATGTGGTATGCAGGATTACGAATTGCATTTGTAACCCATTCGCAATGGAGCCAGTGAAACCACAAGAGTTTAGTGAACGTTTACAAGCCATTCAGGCATATTGATGGCCAAACTGTGCATGCTAACAGCTTTTATTGTTCTTGATAATTTCTCAGAAACTTATTTTATAAGGCTGCCTTCTCACAGATTTGTACTCATATGTGGGGAAAGCACTGACAGCTGGGAGTTACAAACCATGGAAGTTAAAGCTGGTGCCTGTAAAACTGTGGCTGGGATTATACATTTATGAAACAGATGACACCATACAAATGATTTTATTTGTGAAATATGTGCCATAAAGATGTAATGATATTTGTTTATCTGAAGCTCTTAGACAGAGGGAATGTTAATTACTATCAGCAAATATATAAACCAGTAGCTGTTTTGATCAGTAAATTGATGGCTGTAACCCAACAGGCTGTTACAGATCATGTTATTGGTTAGTTTGTTCAGGGCCTGTAAAACTGCTCCACATATAACTAAGACATATCCCGATTACCAGCAGTGGTATTTCCTGACTATCTTCTAACCATGTGACCTTCAGGGTATGCATCTCTGGCAAGGACGAGCAGCAAGCAGGAAATGGGATTCCCACCCTCCAATGCTGTGACCCAGCCAAGTCCTACAAGTTCAGCAGTGTCCGTCACATGATTGAGCCTGACATTTCTTATTGCAGTTTCTCCATTACATGTATATTTACGAGTCACATAAAAGCACAGCCTGATGATGCATTGCCTGTTATCTACTTACTAGGACACATATTAGACAGGAGTTATCTTGTAGCCAGGAAGTGTCAGTGTTTGATGTAACAATTGTAGTCAGTTTTGACCTGATGCAAACATGTGGACAAGGCATTGATACAAACTTGTAACATTCCTAGCGGTGGTGTTGGGGCAATATGGCCATGATTATTTGATGTAATCCTACTCATACAACAAAATGTTTGTCAACCTGTGATAAATATTCTCATTTATGTACATATAACGTGCTGCTACATATTTTTTTTTTCCATTTAAACATTAGTTTTATATATAAGCCGACTAAAATTTTATTTGTTTATTTAGTGATACGCGAAACTGTGGTCCAAATAATGCTTCTGAAATACCTGTTCTAATAAAGTTGAAAAAGCACAGGATTGCTGAAAATAAACCAGCTGTCTTTGCAAAGTGAAACCCGGTAAATGTGTTAGCTCAGGACAGTGTCACAGTGTAAACCCCAGGAGTGTCACATTGTAAACCCCAGGACAATGTCACATTGTAAACCCCAGGACGGTGCCACATTGTAAACCCCAGGACGGTGTCACAGTGTAAACCCCAGGACAGTGTCACATTGTAAACCCCAGGACGGTGTCACAGTGTAAACCCCAGGACGGTGTCACATTGTAAACCCCAGGACGGTGTCACAGTGTAAACCCCAGGACAGTGTCACATTGTATACTGCAAACACCGTTCTCGGGCTCGTTTTGTAACAAGAATCCATGCGGGCAATTGTCAACATCAATGAAAATGAATGTTCAACAATCCTGAGTTGTAGTCCACTTTTATTTATAGTTCAACAATGCTCTCAAGTCTCAGGTGTCACCAGCAAACCGCTGTTATTGTGTATACCACACCCGACCACTTTCATTCAGTAATTATTCAACAACTTTCGAGGTACTACGGTCAGGGTGAATACTCTTTCTCTTATCGGTCTCTATTCTTGACAGTGACACAAATTGTTCATTGCTTACAGTTCGTTCGCACACAACACTGGACACACTTGTCAAGCACCAGCTTCACCCGTCGGACGATAATGAGTTACACACTGAGCTGACCCAGTCGGCTGAATGTCAAGCCTTGCAGTTCTTGTCTGGTCTGAATCATTATTACTAAACTTGTATAATTCATCTCGCTGTCTTCTTTACTTGTGAATCGTCTTCTTCTTCTTCCTCTTCTTCAGCGTTCCGAGCCATTGAGGTTCTTTGCTGCAAATACTATCCGTCTCCATTCGTCTCTCTGGTGGACCTTCTCTTGCCAGTCGTTGATTCCAAGTGCTTGTAGGTCTGTACATGTATTATCTCTCCACCGCCTTCTTGGTCTACCTCGGGGTCTACGGTCATTTATTTCCTGAGTGTAAGCGAGTTTTGTTTCCCTATTATCTTCCATTCTTTCTATATGCCCCAGCCATTGTAGTCTATTAGCCTTCATGATACCAGTGATTAGCGGGGACTTAAACAGATCATAAATGTCTTTGTTACTTCTTTTCCACTCTCCACTTTGTGTATCCCTAATGGGTCCAAAGATGCGTCTTAAAATTTTGTTCTCAAAGGTTTGTAACAAGGCTTCGTCTCCTTTCGTTGTACTCCAGGTTTCAGAGCCATACAGCGAATCGTCTTCTAATCATCTATATTTTCCTTGATACAAATGGCAGCTTTTGCTAGGTGTTGTTATGCGCTGGACTTCTTGGCACGAATCCCATAGAAACCATTTTCACGTCATATTGCGCGGCCTTCCATACATAGGTCTGTGCAGTGCTAATAAATATACATCTAAACCTGTTTATTCACTTTTCCAGTGAGTTGGTTCATAGTATATACCCCAGGACAGTGTCACATTGTGAATGCCTGAAACCCCAGGAGAAAACATCGATTACAGACCTAACCCCAGCCAGTCTGTTGACAGTGAATGCCTGAAACCCCAGGAGAAAACTGTCCAGGCCTAACCCCAGCCAGTTTGTTGACAGTGAATGCCTGAAACCCCTGGAGAAAACATCTGTCCAGGCCTAACTCATACATGCTGTGCTGACTCCTGGTCTGGTTACCTCCTGATATGTCTGTCCACAGACCGGCCTTGCACACCTGCTGGTCTCTGTGCCTGGTACAGACAGGCTAAGTGAAAGCCACCCCAGCTTGGTACAGGCAGGCTAAGTGAAAAGGTACCCCAGCTTGGTACAGACAGGCTAAGTGTAAGGGTACCTCAGCTGGATACAGACAGGCTAAGTGAAAGGCCACCCCAGCTTGGTACAGACAGGCTAAGTGAAAGGGTACCCCAGCTTGGTACAGACAGGCTAAGTGAAAGGGTACCTCAGCTGGATACAGACAGGCTAAGTGAAAGGGTACCCCAGCTTGGTACAGACAGGCTAAGTGAAAGGGTACCCCAGTTGGATAGACAGGCTAAGTGAAAGGGTACCCCAGCTTGGTACAGACAGGCTAAGTGTAATGGTACCTCAGCTGGATACAGACAGGCTAAGTGAAAGGGTACCCCAGCTGGATACAGACAGGCTAAATGAAAGGCCATCCCATCTTGGTACAGACAAGCTGAGTGTAAGGGTACCTCAGCTGGATACAGACAGGCTAAGTGAAAGGCCACCCCAGCTTGGTACAGACAGGCTAAGTGAAAGGGTACCCCAGTTGGATAGACAGGCTAAGTGAAAGGGTACCCCAGCTTGGTACAGACAGGCTAAGTGAAAGGATACCCCAGCTTGGTACAGACAGGCTAAGTGTAAGGGTACCTCAGCTGGATACAGACAGGCTAAGTGAAAGGCCACCCCAGCTTGGTACAGACAGGCTAAGTGAAAGGGTACCCCAGTTGGATAGACAGGCTAAGTGAAAAGGTACCCCAGCTTGGTACAGACAGGCTAAGTGAAAGGGTACCTCAGCTGGATACAGACAGGCTAAGTGAAAGGATACCCCAGCTGGATAAAGACTGGCTTAAGTGAAAGGGTACCCCAGCTGGGTACAGACAGGCTAAGTGTAATGGTACCTCAGCTGGATACAGACAGGCTAAGTGAAAGGGTACCCCAGCTGGATACAGACAGGCTAAGTGGTTATAATATGAAATGGAAACAAATAGGTATTTTAAATTCCTGCGAGAAAAAACGAACTAAACATTAACAAACGTTGCACACACCTTACAAGGAGATCAGGTTGTGCACTATAAGTGATAGGTCGTGTGTTTGTGTTTTTGTCGTCAGCTATCTGTGTTGTCATTGACAAAGATTCTTAGAATCGAAACGTCTGTGTGTCGTATTGTATACGTTCGTGTGTATTTTATCTTATTTTATTATTCATTTTTATATTTATTGAGTGCTTCTGATTTCGGATTTTTCACCTGTATTTCGCGACACGTGGATCTCCTTGTAAGGTATGTGCAACGTTTGTTAATGTTTAGTTCGTTTTTTCTCGCAGGAATTTAAAATACCTATTTGTTTCCATTTCATATTGTTATATCCTGCTGCAGCCGCTGCTTTTTCTCTCTAAGTGGTTATAAGTAGCAACTACAGAACAAAGTGAGAATTGGAGCATCCAGGTCAAGAGAAAGGTGATGCATATCACCATCTTCATAGAAGCAGACAACCAGAAATATTTATACTCATGTACAAGACATGCTAAAGATACACCTAGTCAGCAAGCTGGGGGTTTGAAACTACTGATGAAGAATGTAACTGGAGTGGTAAAATGACAGCTAAACATTTGCTGCAAGAGTGCGAAGGACATGCAGAACAGAGAACAAGTTTTTGGCCTACACAAGTTTGATGAATGTAACTGGAGTGGTAAAATGACAGCTAAACATTTGCTGCAAGAGTGCAAAGGACATGCAGAACAGAGAACAAGTTCTTGGCCTACACAAGTTTGATTCTAGGATAAACTCTTTGGCGATGTCAACAACCTCAAGGTGACTGCTGCTTTCGTTAAATAAATTCAGGTTCACATTTTAAAGCGTATAAAGATGATTAACTATTGAAATCTGGTTTTCTTGAAGAAAGCGTACTTCAGACTAATGACTGAAATCTGGTTTTATATAGAAGTTAAATAATGGGTTTCATAACATGTAAACTGTAATAGAAATTTGGTGTATGGCATGTCACTGATGAAGTGCAGTTTTTTCGTTTAAATGTCAGAAGACTCAAGTAACTAGTGCAGCACGTGTGAACTTGTGGGCACACAGTCAACACATATTCTTTAATGCATTTTCTGGGTTTTGTATACTTCTGTTGCATAAATGTTTTTATAAAATCAAATATAATTGTTCAAACAAACCAGTGTCCTCTCAAAGATTAGTATCTTGTCAGAAATGGTGTGTTTTCACGGTTGAAACATTCTTGGAAAAAGCACTCTTTACATGTAAAACCGATAACAAAACCAAATTTTGTTTTCAGCAAATTCATGTATTAAATTTTAAAAATACATTAGTTACTTTTACTTGCAAATATATTTTAAAGTTGAAGGCAACAATCACTAGAATAGATAAATGTAGATTATGTGAAGTTTCCATTACAACAATAGTACAAGGTAAATCGTGATACCATCAATATTCTCTACATCACTATCACTTTAAAAGAATATAGCACCCAAGAATGTACGTGGTCATCTGATAAATGTAAATTTGTGCTTCTTTCATGTATTCATTCACTTCAAGAGGTGGAATCACTCACCTATTTGGGAAGTAATGTATACAAAAAAATATGAACGAACAGATAGAGATATTAACATGAGAATTCAAAAAGCAAGGTAAGCTTTCATAGCACTAGTAATTCATGGAGGTCAAAGAAAAACTTAGCACCAAACTTGGAATGTTTAACTCCAATGTTACATGTGTACTACTGCATGGGTCAGAACCACACAGAAAACTAATAGAAATACTATTACAAACATTCACTAATTGCAAGTATGTCAGAATCACCAATGTAGAGCTCAGGAGAGAATTAAAATTCCAGTGAAACATGAGATGAGGAAAAGATGCTGGCACCAGACAGGACACGCACACAGAAAACCTGAGGACAATATAACTAGACTCTCTTGTCTGGAGCCCACAAGGTGAATGAATTAGTGGGAGACCTAAAAGTAGACGGAGAAGAGAATTACAGACACAGAATAATACTAGGAGGGAAGGAGGAAACTACTGGAGATAGCAAACAAGAAGACTGCTTACTGTGGGTTGGTAGAGGTGCTATGCCCCAATGGGAGAAGAGAAGTAGTATTCATTACTTGCAGTAGTTGACATACCTGGCAGCACAATTTGTGCACAACCTGTGCACAACCTGGCTAACGCTTAAGTTCATTTCCTTGTAGTAATAGTCGCAAATTTCTCCGATATATATATTCAATACATCACAAGTAAGCTGATATTTTTAATTTGGATTATATAATATGCTATGTGAGACTACTGAAAGAAAGGCAAAATAATGTGTGCTTAATATTAACATACACAAAAACCGTTTAGTTGAATCAAGAACCGACATCACAACACCCTGGACATTCCCAAATGTGATCCGTTCTCATCTAATGGTACCAGTTGCTGATCATGTGTCTAGCCATTCCAAAGAGAACTGTGTGTTGGCCAAAACCTCTGGTCACCCCCGCTGCTGTACCATTCTCTCCAGGAAATAATGACAGGATGTACCATTCTCTCCAGGAAATAATGACAGGATGTACCTTTCTCTCCAGGAAATAATGACAGGATGTACCATTCTCTCCAGGAAATAATGACAGGATGTACCATTCTCTCCAGGAAATAATGACAGGATGTACCTTTCTCTCCAGGAAATAATGACGGGATGTACCATTCTCTCCAGGAAATAATGACAGGATGTACCATTCTCTCCAGGAAATAATGACAGGATGTACCATTCTCTCCAGGAAATAATGACAGGATGTACCATTCTCTCCAGGAAATAATGACATCTCCTCTTTCACACTATATATACATGATGCCAAACGACCTTGACCACATCTGCACCAATAAGGCATTCAGACTCCTAGCGGATGATTTCTATCTTGGATGTTTTAATTGAAGCATGCCACTCTACACATGACATTCATGACTCGTGTGTGCTGTTTCTAGCAAAACATATGAATTGTGATCAGTTACAAAATGCTTTAAATAATGCGGGAATGAACTCCACTGTTATAATGAGGCATACTGCATGTTGGTATGTGTAACCGGGACTGACAAGATGATTACTAAGATCCAGGTTTCACTGTTGACAAAAACTGTTGACTCCCATTAAATATGTCAAAGACAACACTAGGCTATGCAGGAGTCACATTACGTATGTCAAAGACAACGCTAGGCTATGCAGGAGTCACATTACGTATGTCAAAGACAACACTAGGCTATGCAGGAGTCACATTACGTATGTCAAAGACAACGCTAGGCTATGCAGGAGTCACATTACGTATGTCAAAGACAATGTTAGGCTATGCAGGTGTCACATTATGTATGTCAAAGACAACGCTAGGCTATGCAGGAGTCACATTACGTATGTCAAAGACAATGCTAGGCTATGCAGGAGTCACATTACATATGTCAAAGACAACGCTAGGCTATGCAGGAGTCACATTACATATGTCAAAGACAACGCTAGGCTATGCAGGAGTCACATTATGTATGTCAAAGACAACGCTAGGCTATGCAGGAGTCACTTTATGTATGTCAAAGACAACGCTAGGCTATGCAGGAGTCACATTATGTATGTCAAAGACAACGCTAGGCTATGCAGGAGTCACATTACATATGTTAAGACAACACTAGGCTATGCAGGAGTCACATTATGTATGTCAAAGACAACGCTAGGCTATGCAGGAGTCACATTACGTATGTCAAAGACAACACTAGGCTATGCAGGAGTCACATTACGTATGTCAAAGTCAACGCTAGGCTATGCAGGAGTCACATTACATATGTCAAAGACAACACTAGGCTATGCAGGAGTCACATTACGTATGTCAAAGACAACACTAGGCTATGCAGGAGTCACATTACGTATGTCAAAGACAACACTAGGCTATGCAGGAGTCACTTTATGTATGTCAAAGACAACGCTAGGCTATGCAGGAGTCACATTACGTATGTCAAAGACAACACTAGGCTATGCAGGAGTCACATTACGTATGTCAAAGACAACGCTAGGCTATGCAGGAGTCACATTACGTATGTCAAAGACAATGTTAGGCTATGCAGGTGTCACATTATGTATGTCAAAGACAACTCTAGGCTATGCAGGAGTCACATTACGTATGTCAAAGACAACGCTAGGCTATGCAGGAGTCACATTACGTATGTAAAGACAACGCTAGGCTATGCAGGAGTCACTTTATGTATGTCAAGACAACCTGGCCTATAATGTTATATAGTGGAGCACAAGCCCTCAACCAACAACTGACACCAATCCCACATAGGCTTGTCCATGATGAGCTGGAATGTGCAGCAGAAGTTCCCTACAGGGTCTGGTAGCCAGTCTCTTTGGTCACCTCTTGTGACATGCATGGTAGTTCTATAATGTTCATATTCTTTGCTTCCCTGATGAGTTCTGGTAACACATGGGTGATGTAGTATATCTTCGTGTATAATTGTTTGGGTCTGAGAGAGTGGGGAATCTCTCCAAGTGTCGCTAGTGTTCTTGATGTGACTGCTTTATAGAGGAGCATTGTCTTTACATATGTGAGATCAAGGCCTGAGAAATAAAATATCGTGACCACATAACAAAGGCTGACTATCCTACTAAAAATCATGATATATGGAAAAGTTATGGAAAAGTAAATGGCAGATGGGCAAAGAGGAAGACAACAGTTTAAATGAGTGGATAATATCAAGAGACAAGGATTAAAGGAGCAAATGACTGTACTATCGTGGTGAGTGTTTGCTGGTGATCCACTGCAGCTGACCTTCATGGTGGAGTTCACTGATCCGACCTGTCCTAACTAATCAAATGCTGCAGCCATAGTAAATGATGTGTTGGTATAAATAATAACTGTTGAATGCAGGCACACAGTGTCAGCAACTACACACCAAGTTATCACATATGTTAGGAATCATTTATGAGGGGACAGTAACAAGACAACTGTAGAATTGATTTTGATTGTAGCATAGAAAGCAAATGGGGTCAGCTTTACATACCATGTCAGTAATATCAAGAACGGTGGGAACAAATGTGGGCATTATTACATTCTTCAGAGGCATTCAAAAGGTTGAGACTAATGGACAAAGTGAGATAATATTCAATGAGATTATAGTTACTGTCCAGGTTAGTCAACACGAACTAAAAGACAGCCTCCTCTGGGAACTGCCCGGACTGATGAAGATCGTGGTATCACAGCGTGGCTTGCCATAGCTTTTTCATAGTCTCTTGGTTGATAGCCATGAAACTGCTTGCGATACTCGGACTCCCAGCCTGCCAGATCTGGAGCAGGGGCTGAGAGTTTCTCTAACATAGCTTCTGTGCTGCAGGCTTTATGTATCTTCTCCACCTGCTTCCTGTGCTCTTCCTGGTGCCGAAATTTTGCTCTGAGAGCTGTTGGGTACACCTACAAGTCAAATATGTTATGTGTTAAAGCAATCCATATCATCTGATATGTGTACAATTAAAAGTCAAATATGCTATGTGTTAAAGCAATCCATATCATCTGAGTAAGATGGTGCATGATGGTGGAAATGACCTTGTGTTCACATGCACCCACTGTGAACGGACATTTACAGCGCAAATTGGCCTTATCAGTCACATTCGCTACCACCATAGGTAAAAGTTATTATGCCTTTTCAAAGCACAAACTATCGTCTGTCAAGATGGCAAGGTGCCAATGATCATCTGATATGTGTACAATTAGAAGTTAAATATGTTATGTGTTAAAGCAATCCATATCTGATATGTGTACAGCTAAAAGTTAAATATGTTATGTGTTAAAGCAATCCATATCATCTGATATGTGTACAGCTAAAAGTTAAATATGTTATGTGTTAAAGCAATCCATATCATCTGATATGTGTACAGCTAAAAGTTAAATATGTTATGTGTTAAAGCAATCCACATAATCTGATATGTGTACAATTAGAAGTTAAATATGTTATGTGTTAAAGCAATCCATATCATCTGATGTGTGTACAACTAAAAGTCAAATACGTTGTGTTAAAGCAATCCACATAATCTGATGTATGCATTAAAACTGTCTGTACAATCTAATGCAGAAAATAAAATAATCCATATAGTATGATGATAATGTCTGAACTGAAATAATCCATTCAATATAATGTATGCATTAAAATAATCCATACAATCTGATGATGTACGCATACAGAATAATGGTGAGCTATAATGTATAGTACACTGGTTTATCATTACAGCAAGGCACTTGATGATAATGATGAATATTGATTCCATCGCCTTTTGAGGTTTTTGCTAGTGACCACACAATATGCTGTGGTCAACCGAAATGCACGACATGGGTACGAAAGGTTTCCCAGGGAAGGGATGGCAAGGGAGAGAAGCTAATAAAACAAGACTTCTTAGGAATAACTATACATTAGTTTGGATCTCCCAACACTTTCTGTCTCTCCTGGTTGTACACTCAACAGACAGCTGTTTGTCCATCTCTGGAGGTAAAACCTCCTCATCTGTATCATTGCCTACCTGTTGCTTGCCTGCCTGCCTGCCTTTTCTCCCAAATATGTTTTTTTCAAGGAGTGTCATGTCTTTTAACATGGCCAACATATTTGACTTTTTTTCTTTTCCTCCATCAACTATTTTCATTTCCAGCTCAGTATTACTTCTATATTTGCTTGTTTTGAATGGATAACTATGTAAACAGTAATTACTTTAGGTTACTCTGAACTAACAGAACGTTGCCACCTCCATTAAGAGAATAGAGAGATCAAGTCTGTCACTGAGCCACTAAGCTAGCTTTCCAATACTTCACTTCAAGAGATTACTGTCTCTGACTCTCAGCTCATGCTTTGGAAAGTGTAGAATGTGGATGCAGATCTACTGTCATTCAGGCATGTGTCGATATGAGGGAACACATATTCTGGCCTTAAAAGCGCCTACCCTAGTGAAACTAAATAAGGACAGATGAAATGTACTGCAATACATAATAGCTTAGTGCATGGTGATCTATCTCTTCGTGGATCATCCCAATTACAATTGTTGGAGTGGGGAATCGAGTATGGAACTGTTAGAGTGAGGAATCAAGTATGGAACTGTTGGAGTGGGGAATCAAGTATGGAACTGTTGGAGTGGGGAATCAAGTATGGAACTGTTGGCGTGGGGAATCAAGTATGGAACTGTTGGAGTGGGGAATCAAGTATGGAACTGTTGGAGTGGGGAATCAAGTGTGGAACTGTTGGAGTGGGGAATCAAGTGTGGAACTGTTGGAGTGGGGAATCAAGTATGGAACTGTTGGAGAGGGGAATCAAATATGGAACTGTTGGAGTGGGGAATGAAGTATGGAACTGTTGGAATGGGGAATCAAGTATGGAACTGTTGGAGTGGGGAATCAAGTATGGAACTGTTGGAGTGGGGAATCAAATATGGAACTGTTGGAGTGGGGAATCAAGTATGGAACTATTAGAGAGGGGAATCAAGTATGGAACTGTTAGAGAGGGGAATCAAGTATGGAACTGTTGGGGTGGGGAATCAAGTATGGAACTGTTGGAGTGAGGAATCAAGTATGGTATTACTGGAGTGGGGAATAAAGTATGGAGCTATTGGGGTGGGGAATAAAGTATGGAATGGTTGGAATGTGGATTAAGTATGGTACTACTGGAGTGGGGAATCAAGTATGTAGCAGTTGGAGTGGGGAATCAAGTATGGAACTGTTGGAATGTGGATCAAGTATGGTACTACCGAAGTGGGGAATCAAGTATGGAGCTGTTGGAGTGGGGAATCAAGTATGCTAATACTAGAGTGGGGAATCAAATATGGAACTGTTGGCATGTGGAATCAAGTATGGAACTGTTGGAGTGGGGAATCAAGTATGGAACTGTTGGAGTGGGGAATGAAGTATGGAACTGGTCGCAATAAACGCAGACATGGATGGTTCTGATATGTAATAACCAGCTTGCAACAGGGGCAATAATAAAACACACCTGTTGACTTCTGCAAGAAGAGACCCAGCACTGATGAGCTTGTCCAAGTGCATTATGTCAACTCTTCATCATCAATCATTTATTACTCAGAGCTTAGACAATGAAATACCAATTCAATTTTTGAAAACTCAAGAAAATCTCTTCTAGAATATTCGAGATATAATAATTTTTATTTGTAACTTCAAATGAGTGATAACCAAAGAAACCAATTAGATTTTCTACTTTATTGTCTACTATTTATTCAAGCTCGTGACTGAGTGGAGAGGGTGTTCCGAGCTGGAGGCAAAGTTGAGGAGAAGCATGCAAGAGGAAAACACCACTCAATGTAGATGGACAACATTAAGAGATGGACAGAGAAACCTGTATAAATGTACTATGAAGATGCATTTGATAAATTAACATGGTATAAAAGCCTCTTTGTGTGTAAAAACGACACATTAAATGTGAACACAAACAACATATTAAATGCGTCTAGATGCAACAAATAACAGACTGAAGTATGCTTTGGAACTGAGCTCTTCAACTATTGTGGAAATAAGATGTAACAATTTATACTCTGCATCAAATGCCTTACTTTTGGCAGCTGGTAGGTTTTTACAAGCACCATGAAACAGAATTGTAGGAACTTACATCAACTGGAGCTCTGACATTGTGAGTTCTGTGGGAAGCCATACTATCTTCCTGATCCGCATTGCCATATGAAAGGAAAGGTGGCTTCTCTTGTAAATGTGGCTTCTCTTGTAAATGTGGCCTCTCTTGTAAATGTGGCCCAGGAGAGACTGGTGTGGACTTTGCTCTGGGGATGTGAGGTTGACTACGTGGTTTCCGAACTCTGGGCAAGTATGACAGTTGTGGCACAGAGCTGTCTGTGGCTATGCTGGGCGGGTGAGAGCTGTAGCAGTGTCTGTCTGCATGTGAAACAAAGTGACTCTTGAATAAAATGTTAAAAACAATGAAGTTAATGAAATCTCATATTTATATTGTTAAAATCTCTTTCAATTGTCAAAAATAAAATACATAATTATATTAGAATGCTAAAATTATGTTTGTTAACTTTTTGCCCAGATCAATTGCACTCAAAAAATGAGGCTGCGGAATGTAACAATATCCAGTGTTTGCTATCTCTGGATACAATGTTACAGATCTGTCAACTTGTCCAGTAGAAATATAATTTTTATGACCTTTTACATATTCAGCCAATCTCTTCAGAAAAATTATACCCAGGTGGAAGAAGAAGAACCAATCTCTTCAGAAAAAGTATACCATGGCGGAAGAAGAAGAACCGATCTCTTCAGAAAAACTATACCATGGCGGAAGAAGAAGAACCAATCTCTTCAGAAAAAGTATACCATGGCGGAAGAAGAAGAACCGATCTCTTCAGAAAAACTATACCATGGCGGAAGAAGAAGAACCAATCTCTTCAGAAAAAGTATACCATGGCGGAAGAAGAAGAACCGATCTCTTCAGAAAAACTATACCATGGCGGAAGAAGAAGAACCGATCTCTTCAGAAAAACTACACCCTGATGGAAGAAGAAGAACCGATCTCTTTAGAAAAAACTATACCATGGCGGAAGAAGAAGACCCAGTCTCGTCAGAAAAACTATACCATGGCGGAAGAAGAAGAACCAATCTCTTCAGAAAAACTATACCATGGCGGAAGAAGAACCAATCTCTTCAGAAAAATTATACCATGGCGGAAAAAGAAGAACCAATCTCTTCAGAAAAACTATACCATGGCGGAAAAAGAAGAACCAATCTCTTCAGAAAAACTATACCATGGCGGAAGAAGAAAAACCAATCTCTTCAGAAAAACTATACCATGGCGGAAGAAGAAGAACCAATCTCTTCAGAAAAACTATACCATGGCGGAAGAAGAACCAATCTCTTCAGAAAAATTATACCATGGCGGAAAAAGAAGAACCAATCTCTTCAGAAAAACTATACCATGGCGGAAGAAGAAGAACCAATCTCTTCAGAAAAACTATACCATGGCGGAAGAAGAACCAATCTCTTCAGAAAAATTATACCATGGCGGAAGAAGAAGAACCAATCTCTTCAGAAAAATTATACCATGGCGGAAAAAGAAGAACCAATCTCTTCAGAAAAACTACACCCTGGCGGAAGAAGAAGAACTAATCTCTTCAGAAAAACTACACCCTGGCAGAAGAAGAAGAACTAATCTCTTCAGAAAAACTACCTTCAAGAGTTTTATACGAGGGATGGTCAAGAAGTAATGCCTCCTATTTTTAATCTATGTAATCTGTTTGCAATTTATTAATTCAGTGGGATTCCTCAAACACTCTTCTGTACTGTGTATCACTACCAACCTACCTCTGCGTCCCGGTGCAGGAGGTTGATGATTATGGGTTTCCTAGTTTCTTTATGTCTATCTGTCAACGTTCTGTATACCCACCGTGCACAAACCTTTGAAAAGCCCAGGTTTTTAATGATAGTCTGGGCACTGTCTTTACTAATGGACAGCATGGAACACAGTTCATCCAGTGTTACTCGACGGTCACCACAAATTAAGTCATCAACTCTGTGAGTGTTCTGTGGAGCCGATGCGGTTGATGGGCAGCCTGTCCGCTTAGCGTCAGCCAGTGAGGATTGACCTACTTCAGCTTCGTCACAAAGACATGCCCAACGTTGGACAGTGCAAACATCCACTGTTTAATCTCCATAAACACTACTCAAACGTTCGTGGATGTGAATCAGGGTCTCACCTTCAGCATGGATTAATTCTATGACATTATGTTGCTTTAACTGAACTTATTTAGTGGCCATTTTTAAACTGTTACTGTGAGATCATCAGTGTCTTTAAAATGTTTCCTCTGAATGCCTTGAGAGCGTTTACCACAACGCAGTTCGCCGTAAAATAATTTGTTAAGGGAGCCTGTGATCTGGTGTGTGAGTTAAGTGACCAGCCCAGGGAATCTGATTCTTCATTAGTAGAGTATGGATACTGGGCATGGATGCTCTTTCTAAGACTTCAGTGTCTAAGATGAAGTTGGATGAAGAATGACTTGCGTGATGAAATGGATTAAAGTGAGGAAGTGTTGCGCAGTTCGTCGACCTCACTCTCTTGCCTGAGTCCATCTGATAAAATGAGTACTGGATAATTTTCATAAATCGGTGAAGAAGGAAACTGGCTATCCCATCTCATTAAGTCACGGCCTACAATATATGAAGGTCTAACACCTCATAAGAAAGCAGCAGAATCTGTTACGACATTACATTTGCCTAGTTGTGTACAACCACACCTCAGTTAGGTTTTATGAAGTAAAGAGAAAAATTGCTACTCTGCTCGTTAGCAATGACAATGTAACATATAAGACATTCAAGATATTAGTTGTTAGTGAAGGTATGAAGACAAAATGAAAACAATATATTGCATAATGTAACACATATTAAACAGAAAACAGCCTTACCTACTACGGAAGATGGTTTCATTTTGTTGAACTTCCCAATGTCCTTGCCTCTCTTCTTTGTTGTCTTTGTTCTCTTGTTCAAGGCTGATAGTTTTGTGTCTTCTGTAAGCAAACCACCAGCAGCACCGATGTCATAACTTGTCCCTTCAGAAATATCCCGGTTATTCCCACCTGGGACTACAGCAGATGTTAAGGCAGGTTTGTTTAATCTTCTAGTCCCATCAGTTATAGGGTCATTTAACACATTTGATTTCGCAGCAACATATTCTTTCCTGGCTGTATCGTTCAAGCTTCCTGCGTCATTTTGTTTTTTCTCTTCTTTATCATATGGTTTGGTTGGCACATCTGCACAATGAACTTGTTTTCCTTCATCAGTGATACCATTAGCAATATCACTAGGTCTCTTAAATCCTTCCACACGTGTCTGCCTTCTTGCAGACTCAGCTTTCTGCCTGGAATCGAACAAAATGTCTGCAAGTGACTGGTATTCAGGTTCTTTTTGTGCTGGTGTTTTAGCAGGTTTAGACTGCTCTCCCTCACTGCAGTCAGATGACAATTTATCCTCGTCACTTACTTCTTCCCAGCAGATGGGAGTATGCAAGAACTCTCTATCACGACGCTGGAGCCGTAGGTTCAGATTCTCCAGGTAAGCAGCTTGGTGTTTCTTGATTACACAAGCTTTGTACTGCTTCTGGTATTCAGATTTCTTCACAACCATTGTGATGTATCTTAACACCTGTGGAATGAAGAAATGAAGATCATATAAAATAAATATAAGTGCACATAACGTTGTAAAGTGAAAGAATAAAATAAAAAAAATAACAGAAATGCTACAGACTGCTTAAATAACACAGAAAGAATTCAATGTTACAAATATAGAAATTCATTGTAAAGTGATCACAGTTGTGGAATCTAAACCAAAAGTTTTCATTATAAAAGTTAGTTGCATATCCTTTACAGGATGTCGCAGTCAACCCCAGCATTTTTTGGCTGTTTGCGATCTCTTGGCAACTTTACGTTCAGTAGTTTCATTATAAGCAAATATAAAAGAGGAGGACATGAATCAAAATGAAGCCCATTCAGTGGAGCCAAGCAAGAAATGCCTGGATGTCAAACTGACCAACATCTCTGTTTGCTTCTCTTCCCCTCTAACTTTCTGACTGTGATGACATACTTCAGCTTTCCTCTTCTCATGACATGCCCACAGAGTAATTAGTTCATTCAAGATATCTTTATTGGTCTTTCTATCTGTCCATGGTGTTCTCATAATTCTATAAAACCACATCGTATTCTTCTTCTTCTTTCGTTCGCTTGAAATATGTCTATAACTGCAGTGCTGTCTCTTGTATGAATTGAACTGTCTTTTTCAGTTCACACAGCGGTCCATAGAGTTTATCTTCCACTGTCGTCTCTCTAGGCCAGAAGGTTTGCCTAGATATGTTGGATGACGTTGGATGAAGAATGACTTGCGCGATGAATTGGATTAAAGTGAGGAAGAGTTGCACAATTCGTCGACCTCACTCTCTCACCTGAGTCCAGTGGCAAGACAAGTCAAGACGACTGGAGACGAATACAGGTGCAGTGGATGACCAGGGCGCTCTATGTGCCTTGCTGTGCTCATCACGTTCCACAACGTTTTGCAGGTAAACGCCGTCGTGCCCGTTGAATCAAGAATAATTTCTTCTTCGCAGTCTGCCGAATCCTGTCTTCACATGCTGGGTAGGCATACCCTAGTTTACTGCTTGGTTTGAGACCAAATCGACCAAATTCCCATGCCTGGTTTAGCCAGCCTCTCACAGCCATGGGAGGGGGGGGGGGGGAGTGGCCACTGTCGCATGCTGACAGCTACTAGGAGCTTCACAGGCGTGAGCTGGGTGTCAAGCTTGGACCAGTGGGGGATGGGTCCTGAAAAGGACATGAGGGTCATCCTTACCAAAGGTGCTACCAATTCCTGACACCCTGTACCCCCCAATCAGCAATTGTAGTATAAGTAACAATAGTAGTTGTAGTAGTTATTAAAATAGCAATTAGCAGTAGTAGCAGTAGGATCAGGGATAAAAAGCAGAAGAAACAACATAAAGTGGGGTTCAGCAAAACCACACAAGTTGTAACAAAAGCTCATGCAATAATGATCTGTAACAATATTCCTATTTCCTACTTTAAATGAAACAAAAGACTTAATGCAGGACTTCCCTCAGCAGGGAAGCAAATTATTGATGCCCTTTTCCCATGTGTCCAGGCAGCGACGGAGTGATCGAGTGTCAGAATCGATGAATTCGATGGATCCAATAATGTCTTTGTTTACCGTGAATTGTATTTGCCAAATAAAATATCAATGTTCCTATTGACTAAACTAAAAATGACTAGTGAGCGGACGAGGATATACGGGATTAAGAGCTATGTTTGACACTTTGGGGGTTCTTCTCTGGGAGCAGTGCCTTGTATGCACCCTCCAGGCAGCAAGGAATGATAGAGTGTCGGAATCGATGAATCTAATAGATGTCTTTGTTTACTGTGAATTGTATTTGCCAAAGAAAATATTGATGTTCCTATTAAAATTGACCACCTTCTTACTGGCTCAAACTAAAATTGACTAGTGAGCGGACGTGAATATATGGGATTAAGAGCTATGTTTGACACTTTGGGGGTTCTTCTCTGGGAGCAGTGCCATGTATGTTCTCTCCCGACCCTAGTCCCCACTACCCTTGTATCATCCTGATCGAGAAAGACAGGGCCAGGAGTCAAGGAAACAAGACAAATGTCTTCCCATACGACAACACTGGTCAAGACGCCATAAGCAAGATCAGAAGAAGAAAACTAACTTCCTCCCGCAGGAGACAAGAATGATGGTTGCAGCCACCATGGTGGAATGGAGAGGTAGAGAAGGCATGGCTGGGAAAGACTGGCAAAAAGCCAGAAAGGCTAACATGCCACAGGTTGAGTTGGCGAACCTGAAGACTGAGGTCCATAGGACAATGACTTTATTCAAATCCTGCACCAAACAAGCCAAGGCCGAGAAATGGGACGAATTCTGCAGGAAGGTGTGCTCCAAGCAATCTCTCACGACATTCTGACGCCTCCATAAGAGCATGAACGGTGCTGCACAACATAGGGGTATTCCAGACTTTCAAGGCACAGACCTCACATGGAAAAAGTCGGATGCAGATAAAGGTAAGGCCCTTCTTGCATGCTACATAGAGCAGACTGACCAGAAAGACGAGCCCGCCAGACAGAGGACCACAACGACACTCTCTCAGTTGTGCGATGGGGTCGGGACAGACAAAGAATGCATAATCACAGTTGAGACAATACGTGCGATGCTCAAGAAATCAACTAACACCACCCCAGGCCCAGACGGCATCCGATATGGTGACCCACTGGTGATGTCAGATGATGACATGGAAGAACTGGCGAAAGAATTCAACACCAGTATCCAGAGGGGTAAGATAAAAGAGGAATGGCTACACAGCTACTTGCTGCCAAAACTGAACAAAGACCATTCCAAGATAACGGCTACAGAATCATTACGATGCAGAACACTGCTGGCAAGTTACTGGAGAAAATTGTAGCACACAGACTTGCTTGGGACTTGGAACAACTCGGCTGCTTCCCGCCCACACTTGGAGGATACAGATGTAACTAAGAGTCATTGCTGAATGCGGCGGTCTTTGCTCAAGATGTTTACGAAGGATTTCAGGTCAGAGAAGAGACATGTGTGGCCACCATAGACTTAGAGGACGCATACAATAGAGTATCCTTTGAGCACTTGATGCAAACCCTCCTCAGACTGAAAGTGCACCCTCACCTTGTACGATAGATAGCTGCAGATCTGCTCCAAAGGAAGGTGGTGCTAAGATGCGGGAGTTGGTCTTCTGAGCCGATAACGATATGTCCAGGATTGCCGCAGGGTTCACAACTGTCACCAGTACTATTCAACGTGTATACGGTGCCGATCACTGAACAACAGTTGGACGGGAGGGGTAGGACTCTGTCATTTGCTTACGACATTCTCGTGTATCAGCAGGGTCGAGATAGACATGCGGTTGCCAATGATATGCAGGGCGAACTAGATCGAATTTCCTCATGGTGTGCTGATGCCATGCCCTATCACCCCGCAAAGGCATCGGTTACATGGTTCTCCCTAAACAACCATATACAGACCTGAAATGAAGAACAAATAAGTTGGTATCAACCAATGCTGGTCTGATGATCTCATTTTAGGCAACAAACAGTCTTTCCTAGGGTTTTTGTGTATTAAGTGTTGGTTATCTATGTCTTTACCTTGCTGCACAAGAGTATCTCCCTCCCTCCCTCTCTCTCTTGTCTTTATCACTTTTGTATGTCTTTCAACAGATCTTTCTCATATCTCTGTCTCTCACACTAGCTTCGTTATCTATCTCTCCCCTCTCTCTTTTTAACCTGCTTCACATATACCAGGTTTTCCTGCACTTTATATGCGTAGCATTTCCTTGTTTATTTGTCAATTCATGAGGCCAGTCAGTCGAAAGCCTGGTGTTTGAATTGCTTAATCATGTCTCTCTGAGGTGACGCGTATTACTGTCAGCTTGGACCAGAATTATCAGGACATAAATAGTAGGAAATAGTATGTCGGTAACGTAAACAAAGATGGGTGCCTGTAAACAGTAGGTGTACAGAAACGCAAGTTAACAATTCTTGAACTCACCTTGGGACACACAATTATTTGTATTGGGGATACCAATCTGGAAAATTATTCTTGATATTTAACCAAACAGCCATATTTCAACTATGTATAAAGTATATTCCTTTATTCATACTTCACTATGTATAATGTATTCCTTTATTCATACTTCACTATGTATAAAGTCTCCCTAACATCATATCTTATAAATTTAGAGACATTATGATTATGATTTCACAAGACACAACTGCACAGGACAAGCCACTGGACGGAAGGGGTGGGGGAGGGGGGTCGGACGGTCACACACACACTCACACACGTGCTATGTGTGTGCGCATGTGTATGTGGATTTTACATTGGATGATTATAATTTATATATATATAGTATATAATATATTAATATATTTCTTTTTCAAATTTCAAGTCTGGACGCGTAGTTTGCGAATTTTATTTTAACACATGCAAATTAAATAGTTGATTGAATATTTCATATTCTTTTGTTAATGCGACCCTGAAAATGGCATGTATAATAAAACACTCACGATGTTCTGCTATTGTAAATGTGTCCATATACGTGGGTCACTATATAACATTGGCGTGACTATTGAATTATTTGACGACTGCCGTTGTCAACACACAAACTTGTCTCCTACGGGTTCGGTTTGTGGTGCTACTGTCGTCTAGACAAGGGCTGCTACTCTGGTTTATCTTGTCTGTAACTACGAACTTGTCAATCGTTGAACGAAAGTATCGCGTTTCAAAGATCATCATCATCATCATCATTTCGACTTTTGCCGTCAAGCGCCGTGAGGAGGAATGATCGGCACTCCAGCGCCCGATGGGTGGTATTGGGCAGAGTCATTCCGTGTGATTATACACTGTCTTTGATGTCGTCAATCCATTTTCTTCTTGGGCGACCTCTTGCTCTTTGATTATGGCCAGTGCTGGTAGTTGATAGTAATTAGTGTTGCATTCCAACGAGATGGCCAAACCACTTGATCTTCTGTCTTTCAATAAATGTGGCACAAGGTGTTGATCCCACTGTCTGTCTGATAACAACACTTCTTAATCCGTCTCGGATAGTTAAGCTGGCAGCTCTCCTCAGGCATCTCATCTCACAGGTGTTGATTTTGCGAAAGTTTGATTTGGATAATGTCCAGGTTTGAGATTGGTAGCATAGGGTTGGTGTGAATATGCTGTTTATTATCGGTCGTTTTGCGGACATGGGTATATTTGGATGTTTCAGTATGTGTGATAGTTATGCTAGTGCACTTGCTTTTTGACATCTGATTTCGATTTCTCTGTCAAATCTGCCATCTTCTGTGATGATACTTCAAAGATATTTGAATTCTAATAACTTGTTTAAGAGATTTGCCATTTATCTGCATACTTAGTGGACCTGGAGATCTGCTAACTTGCATTACTTCGGTTGTAGATATATTTGTACTCGTATTGTATCTCATACTATCTGCTGCATGCTAAACTCAGATTATTAATATAATTTTTCAGTCTGCCCTCGTCGCTATAAAATAAGCACCAATCGTCCGCAAATAGAAGTGCATTTATTGCATGTGGATCTGTTGTTTCATCTGAAGTAAAGCGTTCACAATTTTCTGAATCTGTTCTGTCAATGCTTGTTTCTTTGGATATTCTGTCTATGTAGATATTAAATAGCAGAGGAAGAGCATACATCCATGTCTCACTCCTGTATTGACTTTAAACATAGCTGATATACCTTCTTGTGTTTTTACTGCACTTTGGCTCGAGTGGTACATGGCTATGATGTTTTCTAGCAATTGTCCTTCTATCCCATAGTCTTCAAAGATGGTCCATAATTTGTATCTGTCTACTACTCTATCGAAAGCCGTTTCTTGATATACAAACACAGTGTTCTGCTGGTCACTATATTCAATGTTTTCCCTCCACATATTTGCCTAAGCCGGTCTCTGTGGCTAAGGGCTTGCGAACGCGGTTTGTGAGCCCGTAGGCCCTATACCCGAGTTCGAAACACAGCGGTGCTTTTTTTTTCTTCGAAAAAGGTATAGGAGCCGGTCGTTCAGAAAGCAATGGCAAACTACTGAACGTAAAATTTGCCCAGGGATCACGAACAGCGAAAATGCTGGGGTTGACTGCTACGTCCTGCGAAGGACATGCAACTTAATTAATTAATTAATTAATTTGTCTAAGTGTGAATAGTTCATCGATGCTGCTTTTACCTTTCCGGAAACCGAAATGTACTTTGCTTAACTGTTGTTCAACTAAGGATCTAACTTTTTGTTTAAGTACATTTTCCCTATATGACTCCGGAGTGATTACCTGCTCATGTTTCCTACTTTCTCATATTGCCTTTTCCCCCATATTGGTACTATTATTCTGGCCGAGTGGCTAAGAACGCCGGTTTCTCCTTCAGGAGATCCAGGTTCGAAGCCTCGGCAAGGTGTGGATTTTTTTTCTGCCGGGGGCAAAAAGAAAATCCTAACCTGCACAGTTCGCGGAGACTGCACTAGGCAGGCGGCCTTAATTCCTCAGGCTCAAGACCCCCAAGCCCTATACTGCAAGGTACTATAGGCAGTAAAATGACAGGCAGACTATTATTTCCTGTTGCCAATCATTTGGGACTTTTCTTTCTTCTTGTCAGCCATTTAACTCATGTTTTCCCATAGGCCTGAATAGCTTCTGTGGTTATTCTATCTGGACCCGGTGACTTGTTTTTAGGACTTTTCTGTATAACTGATTTGAGTTCTGCAGGGATGAAGTTTGGTTCTTGTTGTCAATAGCTTTTAGACAAAAAAGTGCGGGTTTCTATGTTATTATGTGTGGGGTTATGTAGTTCATGAAAGTATTCTGCCCACCTTGCTGGTCTTTCTATTTGCTGATGACTGCACAGTATATACGAACGCTGTTGATCGTAATGTGCTAGAATTATCCTTGCAACAGGAAATAAATAGTGTAGTTAACTGGAGTCATGCAAACCGCATGCAAATTAACATTACTAAAACAAAGTCTATGTTAACAGGAACCAGGCAAAGACTTCACACTCTAAACTCGCAGAGAACTCTTCAGCTGCACATTGGCAGCACGCCTGTAGAAAGTGTCACCGAGCACAAGACACTGGGTGTTATCATAGATCAAAATCTAACTTTTAACTCACATGTTCATGCTCTAGTTAAACAAATAGCCAAAAAAGTATACCAACTTGCCAAAATTAAAAATTTCCTTGACGAAAACACAAGAAAGATATTCTATACTTCTCATATACAAACACATATTGATTACTGCTCCACAGTCTGGGATGGATGCTCCAAATCAATAACAAAACGCCTATATTCACTCCAGAAAAGGGCAGTGCGTTTAATTAATGGTGAAAAGCTTACCGACAATTCTAACCTATATAAACGTCTCCGGTTACTGCCACTCCACAAGCGCCTGCTTTTTAATAAGACCAAACTAATTCACAAAATCCTATTTCAAAATGCTCCAAGCTACCTTTGGCCATTGTTTAAATATAACGCTAGACATAGCGAACGACTAAATATACTTCATGTCCCTAAACCTAGGATAGACTTATATAAAACAAGCTTAACATACTCTGCTGCTCAGTTGTGGAACAATCTTCCATCTTCCACAAGAAATCAAAGACACCACCAATCATGATCCATACATTCGCAACCTGTTTGAACACTACCTTAGTACAGACTACATGCCCCCATAACAAATAACACAAAAAAGACAATAATGGTAACTTATCTCAAACGACAACTAGCCAAAAAACATTCCCTTATGTATGGCACGTTACACCCTCCTTAGGTATTTATAATGCCCATGTTAAACACTGCCTCAGTGAGTCATTTGTTATTGATTATTTTTCATGCGTTTTAATGTTCTTTTGTTGTCAAAAGTTGCTTCATAAGTGATGTTGAATGAAAGAATGTATGAGAGGAAATAGAGAAGAAGGGCAGAATGTCAGACGGGCCTGCGTGCCCAATTCTTAACCCTTTGAAAATAAAGACTTATTATTATTATTATTATTGTTGTGGATTAAATATTGGTAACTCTCTTTTGCTGTTTATGATGATGGTTGGGTTGTAGTCTATGTGGCATGCTTCTCTGTTTCGCAGATTATTGACACGTTTATAAAATTCTCTTGTATAGTCTTCGCTAAGGGTCGCCATCAATTCATCATATATTCTCCAGGATTAATCTTTTGACGCTCTAATTGTTCGTTTGGCATTTCGTTGTGCTATTCGATAAGTATATGAATTGCAAACAATTAGGTATATTTAGCTCCTGCGAATTGTTTGCAATTCATATTGTTGTATCCTGCTGCAGGGGCTGCTTTTTCTTTTGTTCCATATTATGTAAGTAACATAGTCTTGTTAAGATTGTTCAAATTACTTAACCTGACTTATCACAAACATCAGAAAGAAGCAGCCGTCATTTTTGGTCACATTATGATAAGACAACTGGCATATTTCCACTTTCCACTTCATAGCCATCTTCAAGCCGCTTCTCATTCAACATCGCGATTAATCATCTAGCCCTTTCCACACTTTGCCAACTTCACCTGCATTTAAAATTGTACATTCTTAGTTCAACTGTATCATCATCATCATCATCATTATCATCATCATTATCATCATCATCATCATCATTATCATCATCATCATCATCATCATCATCATCATCATCATCATCATCATCATCCAGTGCCTTGCCGGCTGGACGTTGGCGATCATACCTCTCCACAAATTGCGATCTCCGACGGCATGGATCAATTCGTGTGTTGACTTCCTTCCGTACCATGACACAACATTGTCAAGACTGTTCTCACGCTGTCTTCCTCTATCTCTCTTTCCACAAATCTTTTCGGTCGTCAGTTTGTGTCTTTTCATAATGTGACGATTGCTTCTTTCTGTTTGTGATAAGTTGTCTTTGTAACTTAGCTTCCCTCAAAATGTCCAGATTGCTCATTTTGGCTGTCCCATATCTTTTCAGAATTTTTCTATAAAACCACATCTCTATGGCTTCAATGGATGTTTCCACCTGTTTACTAATTGTCCAGGATTCGCAGCCGTATGTTAAAATTGGTTCTATGTAACATGCGAGAACTTTCTAAATTTCAAGGACGGTGTCTTATTGCACAAAATGTTCATCACGTGACAGCATGCAGTTTTCCCTTGTCCTATTCTGCTCTTTATCTCCGTGATGCATCTTCTGTCTGATGTTATCCGTGTGCAAGATATCTGAATTTCTGCACTTGCCCCAAAATAACGTCCTGTTCTTTAAATTGCACACTTAGGCACAATCTGTTTCTTTGATAACACCATGCCTTCTGTCTTTTTATTATTCAAACTAAGGCCTATGTTTTCACTGTCTACAAACGCTGTATCTGTCAATATCATTTCCTGTAGATCCTTCTGACTTCTTGCTATCAAGACGATGCCATCAGCACAACGTCAGTTAGTTAGTTAGTTAGTCGCAGTTCCAACTTCACGGCAACGGGTTGTCCCCATATTGCTCCGTTCCTGTGCCAGTGAATATCACACAAAATGCTCCTCACTGCCCAATGTGGACAATGGAATACACAGGAGTATCAGCAAGCCAGCATCCCGCACAGGTACAATGTGCATAATGCCGCCGCCAGAATGCCAACACAAAAAGCCTCCACGAAAAATACAGCGTCAGTTATTTATATATGTCCACCAACCAGGATGCCTGACATATTTTCAGTAAATAGCATTATATGTTCACTATATACCTATCACAATAAGAATAAGCCTGGAGACATTACACAACCTTGTCTGAAGCTTTCTTTACACACTGAAATGTTCCTGCAAGGTTGTTGATTCTTATGGCTGCTTTTTGCTGCCAATGTATACTCTTTATTATTTGCAGGTCTTTGACGTCAATGTTAAATTGCCTTAATCATTGTATTACTTCCTCATGTTTCACATTGTAAAGTTCGTTTGTGTACTCTATGAAACGTAAGTCCAGATCTGTTTATTTTAGCTCTTTCTAAGTGTCCTGAGAATATATACAACATTGTTTGTGCCCTTTCCTTCCACAAATCCAAACTGTCATCACGAAATTCTGGTTTCATCTTGTTTATTATTATTTTTATAAGTATTCTTAATAACAGCTATGTCACGTGACTTATAAGACTTATTGTGCGATATATTTATCAACTAGCTGACCTGGCCCGGCTTCGCCCAGTCCCTGGCGGGAATCTGTCTGTCTGTCTGTCTGTCTGTCTGTCTGTCTGTCTGTCTGTCTGTCTGTCTGTCTGTCTGTCTGTCTGTCTGTCTGTCTGTCTGTCTGTCTGTCTGTCTATCAGTCTGTCTGTCTGTCTGTCTGTCCACCTACCGATCCACCCACCCATCTTTATCTGTCTGTCTGTCTGTCTGTCTGTCTGTCTGTCTGTCTGTCTGTCGACCCGGCCATCTATCTATCTATCTATCTATCTATCTATCTATCTATCTATCTATCTATCTATCTATCTATCTATCTATCTATCTATCTATCTATCTATCTATCTATCTATCTATCTATCTATCTATCTATCTATCTATCTATCTATCTATCTATCTATCTATCTATCTATCTATCTATCTATCTATCTATCTATCTATCTATCTATCTATCTATCTATCTATCTATCTATCTATCTATCTATCTATCTATCTATCTATCTATCTATCTATCTATCTATCTATCTATCTATCTATCTATCTATCTATCTATCTATCTATCTATCTATCTATCTATCTATCTATCTATCTATCTATCTATCTATCTATCTATCTATCTATCTATCTATCTATCTATCTATCTATCTATCTATCTATCTATCTATCTATCTATCTATCTATCTATCTATCTATCTATCTATCTATCTATCTATCTATCTATCTATCTATCTATCTATCTATCTATCTATCTATCTATCTATCTATCTATCTATCTATCTATCTATCTATCTATCTATCTATCTATCTATCTATCTATCTATCTATCTATCTATCTATCTATCTATCTATCTATCTATCTATCTATCTATCTATCTATCTATCTATCTATCTATCTATCTATCTATCTATCTATCTATCTATCTATCTATCTATCTATCTATCTATCTATCTAAATAATGTATGGAAGAGAGTGATAGAAGGGCAGAATGTTAGACGGGCTTGCGTGCCCAATTCTTAACCCTTTGAAAATAAAGTTTGTTCTATCTATCTATCTATCTATCTATCTATCTATCTATCTATCTATCTATCTATCTATCTATCTATCTATCTATCTATCTATCTATCTATCTATCAATCTATCTATCTATCTATCTATCTATCTATCTATCTATCTATCTATCTGTCTGTCTGTCTGTCTGTCTGTCCACCTACCCATCCACCCACCCACCCACCCACCCATCTATGTCTGTCTGTCTGTCTGTCTGTCTGTCTGACGACCCGGCCGTCTATCTATCTATCTATCTATCTATCTATCTATCTATCTATCTATCTATCTATCTATCTATCTATCTATCTATCTATCTATCTATCTATCTATCTATCTATCTATCTATCTATCTATCTGTCTGTCTGTCTGTCTGTCTGTCTGTCTGACGACCCGGCCGTCCGTCCGTCCGTCCATCCATCCATCCATCCATCCATCCATCCATCCATCCATCCATCCATCCATCCATCCATCCATCCATCCATCCATCCATCCATCCATCCATCCATCCATCCAACTCCTATCTAAAATAGATGCATTATTTTTATGAAAACTTTGAAGATGCCTTAAAGTTTTTATCACTTTGTTATAGCTCATAAAAATAGAAAATTAAAAATATAGATAGAATAGAAGAATAGATAGTTAGATTGATAGTAGAAGATTTGATTGGAAGAGATCTATCTTCATTCCAATAACTAAAAAGGGCAACGTGAAAGTAGTGAAAGTAAACTTACCAAGATATCACGAACAGCCAATAAATGGTGGGTTGACTGCGGAGTACTGCAAAGGATATGCAACTAACTTTCTCTCACAAAAAATTACATTACATAGAAGAAAAAAAAACATTTAATTTGATGTCGAAAAGAAATAAAGAAGAGTAAAACATATAATGTGATGTCGAAGAGAAATAAAAAGATGAGTTAGAAAATTTTCACGTATCTAAAATAGATGCATTATTTTTATGAAAACTTTGAAGATGCCTTAAAGTTTTTATCACTTTGTTTATAACTCATGTGACTGTAGATAACTTCTTTAAACATTTTATCAAACTTAAGAAAAATACAACAATTATTTAAATTACATAATATAGCAATGCTACTAAAAGTAATGTCCCTTGATATAACTTTTCTTAAGTTAAGTCCCCTTGCAATATTTTAATTAATGTTAATTTATTACGTAAATAAGTGTTTTTAAACTAACAAACTATGCCAGTTGGCTGCGCGGGAATGAGAAGAACATCTGTAGAAAATTTCATCTCAATCGGATGGACCGTTCGGGAACGCATAAAGGACACACAAAGACACAAAGACACAAACATTCTCTTTTATATATATATATATATATATATATATATATATATATATATATATATATATATATATATATATATATATATATATATATATATATATATATATATATATATATATATATATATATATATATATATATAGATTTTGCTCCTCGGTAAGGTGCGGAGTTTTGTTTTCTGTCCGGGGCAAAAAGAAAACCCTAACCTGCACAGTTCGCTGCGACTACACTAGCCAGGCGGCCTTAATTCCTCAGGCTCAAGATCCCCCCTGCCATACACCGCAAGGTACTATATTGGCAGTAAATGACAGTTTTTTTTTTTAATAACCAGAGTCGATTATCAGCTCAGTGTTCTTGTCTCGATCATGCCATGTGGCCAAGCTATCCATGTATTTACTTCTCTGCCTTCCCCTTGTTCTCTTCCACTAGATTTTGCCAGCTGTACCAAGTTCTTCAATTTGTGTCTTCTCATAAAGTGGCCAATAAATTGTAACTGTGTACATCTTATTTCTCCAATCAGTTTACGGGTTTCATTTGTTTCTTGTAGGTCTTGGACATTGGGTTTTCTATTTGTCCATGGTATTCTTTACATTTTCCCCAGAAACCAAATTTCCACAGCCATCATATGTTTTCAGCCTGCCTGCTCATTGTCCACGCTTCACATCCATAAAAAGTACAGGTTCTATGTAGCACTTTAACTCTCTTTTTCTCCTTAAAATGACATCTTTTTATTGGTCAGCATGTATTCCATCTTGCAAAAGACTACCTTCGCCATGGCGATTATTGTTGTAATCTCTTCAAGGCATCTCCTAGCAGATGTTATGATTGTTCCGAGATAATTGCACCGATTCACTTGTTGAAAAATGTTTACTTGTATGTTACATTGTGGTATTTCCTTCGTCCTAGTGACGACCATAATCTGTGTCTTCTTACAATTTTATTCTAACCCTAGTTGTTTCACTGTGTGCAGCAGCCGCATCTACTAAATGTTGTAGATCCTGCTCATAGTCTGCAATCAAGACTGTATCATCTGCATATCTAATGTTATCGATGTTACGTCCCCCAATGATGATTCTTTTCGTATCTTCTAAATTTCTGAAAATATTTTCACTGTTCAGGGAAAGAAGATCTGGAGACTTTATACATCCATGTCTCACACCTCTCTTAATAGGCTGGTATTGGCCTACTTCATTATCAATCATTTTGGCAGCTTGTTGTTTCCAATATATGTTTTTACCAGTCTAAGGTCCTTCCCATCAATTTGTAGATATGCAAACATCTTTATCAGGTTGACATGTCTTACTTTATGGAAAGCCTTTGTGTAGTGAATGAAGCAAAGATGTAGGTCTTTGTTTACTTCTAGAGAACGTAAAATTACCGTCTCAGCATATACAGAGCATTTATTGTACCCTTGCCTTCAACAAAGCCACATTGTCTTTCTCCTATTTTGGGTTATATTTTCATTCTACCTCTTTGCACGAAAATTCTTTGCAATATCTTCGTGACGTGGCTCATTATATTACTTTTCGATGTTGATCACATTCCAAGTCTTCTGATTTCTTCGGGATTGCAATAATTATAGAATTACATCATTCAGGAGGTATATCTCCAGTATCATATATTGTGTTCAGCAGACTTGTAACTTGGTCTATGCCATTTTCTTCTAAGACATTTATAATTTCTGTTGGGATGTTGTCTGGACCCGGGGTCTTGCCAGTTTTCATATGGTTAAGAACATTCTTTAGAACTGTTGGTCCTTCATTATTATTCGAATATAATACTGTTCTTCTCTTGTATCATGATAAAGGTTTTTCGCATAATCTGTCCATGGATGTGAAATCTGATCTTTTTCTATTATGATGTTTCCTTGTTTTTGTTTGTTTGTTTGTTCATGCAGCCTTGTTGTTTAACCCTTGCGCCAAAATTATAATGAGAAATGTCAGAGATGATTGATTGATTGATTGATTTAGGAACCGACATCACAGCATTCGGGACATTTCCATAAGCGCTCCGTCCCCATCCTCAGAAGCCAGCGAAGAGTTGCAACCCCAATAGTACCAGTAGCAATCTGATTATATGTGTGTCTAGCCTTTCCTCTAAGCGTCGAGCATCGGCCAGATCCCCTCGTCACTTCTCGCTATCGCATTCTTGCCAGACCATGGTGATCCATTTGCTCCCCCGAGGAGTACACGTGCTCCCACAAGGCCGCAACCACGTCTGCCTTATCATGCATCAATACTCCACCAAGTTTTGCAGAGCCAGCCAATATGTCTGTCCGTTCATTCCCCAGCACACCAGTATGCCCCGGAGAAAATATCCAGACGATCCTTGTTTCCCGTGACTTCCGAAGCGAAGCAAGCCACTCTGCATGAATCTTGCCTGTCCTCACCCTACTCAGCATGTTTTCTGAGTCAGTTACAATCATGATGTGTGTGTGTGTGTGTGTGTGTGTGTGTGTGTGTGTATCGTATTCTCCATCTAGCGTAAAGCTGCGCTTACTGCCTCCACCTCCTTTCTTATGCTAGATATTGTGGTATAATTTGCCAGGCTCTCCTGCACCAAAAGTCGACCATTAGCCTTTGCCAAGAACCCCCAGGCACTTCTATTACCTCTCAACACCGAACCATCTGTGTAGATAATCACATCACCGGGGCCAGCATTATCCTAAATTAGTTGCTGGATTTCCACTTCCGTGGCCCCTGCTGGCCACTCCCTGCACTCCCGGCTCAATGTGATTATAACTCTGCACAAGTCTAACTGCTCGGCTGGCACTCTGACCCACTCCTCTCCTCGCCTAATGTTCTCCAAGATCTGTTCTCCACCTGTCTGATCGTATCCTCCGCCTGAGCCATCCACGATTTCCCTCTTATCAGTCGCTGGCCCTTAACTGCGTCCAGTGCCTCATGCAACGGGTGATCTGTGTCAGCAGCCACTCTGAGGTATACCTTTGCTTGCATCACCTTGAACCTACCAGCAACAGTCGGCAAACCAAGGATGTACCGCATACACACCACTGGGGTGTCTCTGATGCATCCCAGAATGACCCGTATAGCCACGTTCTGTATGCGCTCCAATCTCACCAGCTGACTCTTTGAGACAGTGAGCAGTCCTAGTCCGTAATCAATCACTGAAAGGATCAAGTGCTGGTATAGTGTGAAAAGCATTCTCTGCTCTATTTCCATTGCAGCCATAGTTTTGAGTGCGTTTAGTCCCTTTTGAGATCTTGTCACAATCGTCCCCACATGGTCCTTGAAGGATAGGCTCCTGTCAAATGTGATTCCCAGATACTTCAGTTTGTTCTCTCTGTTGACGCTTCCACCATCTATCATGAGGCTTGGAACATCAGCTCTCACAATCCTGTTGTCCAGAGAGCACCACAAAACAGCATCCGGGTGGATGACAGCACCCATTTCAGTGCACCAGTCAATCACTTTGTCTACTATCACCTGTAGCTCCTGAGCTGTTTGCTCCCTATCTCTCCTTTGCCTATATGCAAGAATATCATCTGCAAATGTTAGTATTATTCCAACCCCTGGTGCTTCTAGGTTTGCAATTTTGCTCGTATACACGTTAAAGAGCACCGGTGAGATTGCGGATCAATGTGGCAGTCCCGGGGTTAAAATATGTGGCTCTGAGGTTCATGCACCCAGACGGAGAGCAATCCGACGAGAATGCAGGACGGCCGCTATCCAGTTCACCAACCAGGGATTGACCCCTCTTCTCCATCAGTGCGGTCATCAAAATATCATATCGAACTCTATTGTACGCATCCTCGAGATCAAGCGCTGCCGCCATCGTTTCCTGTCTACTCTGTAACTCTTCATTAACGTCAAAGGCAAAAATGGCTGCATTTGACCAGGTATCTTTTCCTGGCCTGTAGCTCCCCAGGCCTCTTGGAAGAAGCTTCCCCCCTTTCCAAAAACTCTTGCAGCTTGACAGCGACTATCTTCTCTAACACCTTCCCAAATGTATTTTGAAGGGTGATGGTCCTAAAGCTGAATGGTTTTGGGAGAGGGATGAGATAACTGTGTACCCAAAATTGCGGTACTGATGCTGTCTTAATGCTCTGGTTAAAGCAGTCGGTTATCTCCTTCAGGTCTACATCGCTCAAAGCCTTCATGTGGCCATACCTGACCCCATCAGGCCTGGTGCCTTATCTTTTGCCTTTTTCAAAATATGTTTAACATCTTCAACCCGTATGATGTCTTCATAAGGCATATTCTTTATAGTGCCAGATAACTCCTCTCTAACTGCATCCCTGGTGTCCACATCATCATGATTGGTCTGCTCTAAAAATCTCTGGAGAAACGCCTCCCCTTTCTCTTTGTATGTTGTCACGCGCACACCATCATCTCTATAAATTGTACCCACTGACATAGGCCGATCATTTCTTTGTATTTGTCTGTGCAGATTCCAGAATTTTCGCAGTGTTTTATCACCTCCAATCTTATTCATGAAACATTCCCATTTTGCCTTTTTGGCCTCAGCGTCGCAGCGCTTGAAAACCTCCACCTTGTCTTTCTTGATATTTTCCGCCGTGTCCGCTTCCTCTCGTGAGCTTCTGGGTGTCTGTCGCACTTTCCTTAGCTGCTTCATTCCAGTTCTCTTTGCTTTCCAAGCCTGGTCTACTTCTGGGGTCCACCATGGGGGCTGCAAAAAAGGAGATTTAACAGCCCTGATGCATGCCCCCTGTCTGAGGCGTCCAAGAAGGCTGTCGGTCCACTCATTTCGGAAGGCCTTGCGCGCTCTCCCAGCCTGAACTTTCCTGGATTTAGAGATACAGGACTGAGCATGGCATGTGATCACTCCCATGGTCATTAAAAACAGTCCACTTTACATCAAGGCCTGCTGACTGGGAGACAAGTGCCAAGTCAATATCTGTGTCCGCATCGCCAGACCTCATTCAATTCTAGTCGGCCTACCATCATTTATGCAGACCACATCGGAGTCCACCATGGCATCCGCAAGGGTGCCCTGTTGGTTTTCTCCACTGCTGTCCCAATCTATGTTCCTCGCATTGAAGTCTCCACATATGAGTAGCCTATCATCTGGTAATTCCTCCAATTCATTAAGCCAGTCCCAGTGTTCCTTTCTGACAAAACAGTCCACTGTGGCATACACATTTATGATGTTCCAACTTAATCCCCCAATCTCCATTTGTATACCCTGGACCTCTCTTGCAATGTGATTCTACAGGCTCAAGTCAAGTACCACATGCTTCACTCCTTCCTTCACCAGCAGACCTTGCCCATGTCGCATCTGCCCAGTAGGGTTTATATAGCTGGTGTACCCAGGGCAATGGTATTTGTCTGTATTTAGCTCCTGGAGCATGAGGTGTGCGTGTGTGCGTGGGTGGGGATTATGTGGTCGATGGAGGTGTGGTTAGGGGATGGGTGGTTGGAGGTGTGGGTGGGGAGAGGATGTGTGGGTTGGGGATGGGTGTGTGGGTTAGGATGTGTATGTGTGGTGGGGGATGTTTGTGTGGGTGGCGAGTGTGTTTGGGTTGGGGGAACAGGCAAGGGCAATGTGTGTGGGTGAGGGATGTGCGGGAGGGGGAATGTGTCGGTTGGTGGGGTATGTATGTGTCCCTGTTTGTGTGTGTGTGTGGGTAGGTGGGGGTGTGTGTGGATTGTGTGATGTGAGGGTAGGTGGAAGATGGGCCTCATAACATGGTAATGTGTCTTAGTTATGTTTGCAATATTCATTTCATAATGTTGTTTTTTTCGTCCTATGTGAATGTATAATGCTCTTGATGAACGAAAGATGAGTGATTGAAAGGGCCGAATGTAAGGAGGGCCTGCGTGCCCAATTTGTGACCCTTTTAAAATAAAGTTGATTTGATTAGATTAGATTTGATTTGAGGACATCAAAATCATATATTAGCCTCTCCAATACAGGGCCTCACTGCCTGGCACTACGACAGTTCCAATTTCCCACTCTTACATGGTTGAGACCTAGTCTCTCCACATTTCGTCTTGTTCTCCTGGCGCCTGCCCTCCTATTTCTATGCTTTCTTCTCACACCATTTCCTCGGCGTCTCCTCCTCATTCTCTCTTCGCTAGCCCCCGAAGGACGTGTCAAGCGCAGAGCACATGCTCCGTAGCTCCGGCGACGATTCCCTTGTTTAAATAATACCATATACACAAAGTTTGGATATTGCAGGAAATGAGCGGTCACCCCAGTAGAGCCTGCCTGCTAGGGAAGAGGCAGGGGATGCCCCTCAGGAGTCCATACGCCTGGCGCCGCCCCGCCCGCATACCAGACGTTCCACGTTCACGACCAGCTCACCCGTGGCCATTCAGTCCTCGGCACGTCGGTCCACCTTAAACTTGGGGGTTTATAATCGGAGTTTTCCATCTCCTAGATTGGTCGCTGTAATATCTAACGGGCCCAATCTACCCGGGGGCAAGAGGTTCCAGCGCCTCATTTATGGCGAGCACAGTAGATACATGTGTACGGGAAACAAGACCAATGTCATACAATCTCTATCACATAAATTGTTTGCACACTGATGAATGTTACTTCGGGTTGGGGGAGGGGTGAGGGGGTGAAGATTAAGAAAGACCACGTACCTTTTGTTTACACATTGATCATTGTTACATAATAGATCCTACAGGTCATATATCATTTGTCTACACATTGATAAATTTTATATAAGGGATCATACAAGTCATATATCACTTGCCTACACATTGATCAATGTTACATAAAGGATCATACCGATCAAATGTCACTTGTCTACATATTGATGAATGTTACATAATGAATTATACAGGTCATATATCACTTGGTTACACATTGCTTAATGTTACTCCGGAGATGATGAAGATCATGTAGGACTGACATTGCCGTAGACATTATTCCTTTCGTTGAAGAGATTCAGTACTTGGTACAAAAGTCTGTACTGATCCAGAGATGACATAAACAGAGAGCTATATGATGCCCTAAATATCGGTGGTTATAACTACCAGAGATTCGATACGCTGATGACACAGTATTGTTATCCACAACACAGAATGGTATCGAAAATTTAATAACTTCAACCCAATTGAATAATGAAAATCGCAACTTATATCTTAACAAAGTAAAACAAAGATAATGCAAACAGGTAAAACTACTATGGGTAAAGAAATATATGTAAATGAGGAAAAATTGGAGGGGGTGGAAAATTTCGAATGTCTTGTGACATTGATTGCCTATAATGGTGACACAATGAAAGAAATTAAAAGACGAATATCTATTGCTCTTCAAAGACTAAAACAACTGAATAAATTGTGGAGTGGGACAGATAGAACTACAAAAATTAGATTTTTAAGAGCATGCATCTTTCCCATTGCAACATACGCCTGTGAGACCTGAACACTTACTAAACAAGCAGAATAGTGCATAAATGCCTTTGAATAGACGAATTCTAAGACTATCTTGGATAAAGAAAAGAATGGGACGCAGAGGTGTTTCCAAGGCACCAGGGCCGGGTTATATACTGGCCAAGACCTATTGACGCGTCCTCGTCGAGCGTCCTGGGCAACAGGTCCCTCCGGGGTCCTGGCTGAAGTCAATAGGATCGCCGATTCCTCCGAAGTCGGAGAGTGTCTGCCTGTACGGCGAGGAACCACCAGTCAGCGCACCAATAAGCCAGACATGGGACAACGGATACTCACGCAAACCTCAGGTCCTGTATGACATCACACTGATGTTGGACAACGGGATGCCTTCATCCGGCATACAGGGCTTTGCGTTGGAGCTCAAGCCAACGAACACAAGCAAGCAAGCAAGAAAAGAACAAATACACCCATACTTCAAGAGCTGAATATTGAAGAAGGCTAGCTATTAAAGACGATAAAACAAAGACAATTGAAATATTTTGGTCATTTGAAACGTCACAAAAGTTTGGGGAGAATAATAATGCAGGGGTATATGCATGGGAAGAGAGGAAGAGGAAGGCCAAAGAGAAGATGAGCGCAGGATGAAGAGGATGACCTCCAGATGGGTGTATCGGACGCAGGGCATCTTGTTATAGGAGCGAGGTTCTGCAAAGGGCATGCTACTGAATGAATGAAGCCTTTTGATGTAGGTTTTCTGTCCGATAAAAATGGCGACGACCTAATGTTCATTCTTCAGGAGACGCTGTTTTTAGTGTTTTATTGTGGATTATGTGGTGGTATTTCTTATTCGTTTATTGGAAGTGTTCACAAGAAGCCACGGAAGGCAGGTGGTGGATAAAAGTTTTAGGGCAGCCAACAGATAGTTGTTGGTATGGGTCTCAACTTTCGCGACGGTAGGCAGAAGATCTCTTCCACGAGACAATTGCTGGCGTCACCGACCAATATGGTCACTATCAAGGAAGGAAAGCAACGGTAAACTACCTTTTTTAAATTTACCTAGTTCATTATGATTCGCCTAATTACCGATCATCGCAAGACAGGGACAGAGACATTAAAGTTAGCAACATGGAATGCTAGGACGTTAAACGACGGCGAAAACTTAGATAACATCAAACATGAAATGGAAAGAGAGAAAATTAATATTTTAGGGATGTGCGAAACGAGATGGACAGGAGCAGGCATTAAAATAGATGAAGATATTAAGATTATTTATTCTGGAGAAGAAGATCGACAAAGAGTGGTAGCAATTATCTTGGATCGGTAAACATCAAAATCGGTTCAAGGATATTGGGCTGTGTCAGACAAAGTTAAATTAAGCGGCAGACCTTTTAGCATAAACGTTATTCAAATATATGCCCCAACAGGAGAATCCAGTGAAGATAGTGTAGAGGAATTTTATAATAACATAGAGTCTGCTTTAAAGAAATGTAAAAATGTAGAAATAAACATCGAAATAGGTGACTCAATGCAAAAGAAGGAAATATAGGTGATGCATACACAGTAGGAAACCATGGTTTGGGAGAGAGAAACGAAAGAGGATACATACTTGTCAAGTGGGCAAAAGAGCAGGAAATGATTGTAGGAAACACCTGGTTTAAACACTACCCTAAAAGATTATGGACTTGGAGGAATCCTGATAGCAGAATTAGAAACCAGATTGCTTACATTCTGATTAGCAGAAGGTTTCGAAATGCGTTAAAAATTGCAAAAGCAATTCTCAGTGCTGACTGTTATAATGACAACAGATTACTTACAGGTACATTGAGGGTAAAATTAACAAAAGCAGTTCCAAATGCAGACTGTTACTGTGATCACGGGTTGATTACAGGCACATTGAAGGAATCAAGTATACACCAGGAAACACTAAGTATGATCTGTATACAATGAGAAATGACAAGGAAATACAAAACAAATTCAACATAGAAGTACAGAACAGATTTGATATATTGTCTTATCTAGAGATCCAATTTCAAGATGTCGATGATCAATGGGAAATGTTGAAGAACTGAATCAGTTTGGCTGCAGAAACAACTATTCCAAAATTAAAGAAGGTGGATCGTTAGAAATGGATGACTGAAGAAATTTTACAACTAATGGAAACAAGAAGACTCAACAAATATAATCCTGCCAAATATGAAGAAATTCAGACAAGTCAGAATATTATGTAAGGAGGCAAAAGAAGCATGGCTTGAGGAAAAGTGCTTAGAAATTGAAAACCAACACAACAGTCAAAATACCAAATTAGTGCACAAAAGAATTCAGGAACTTACTAATAAAAGATCAAGTACATCAGCAGGCTGTCTAAAACCTAAAGATGGCAAAATAATAATGGAAAAAGATCAGATTCTACATGTATTGTCAGATTATGTGAAGAACTTTTATGATGATAACAGAGATGAACAGTATGGTATTCGACTTAATAATGAAGGCCCACAAATTTTGAAGATGGAGGTTCGGAATGTTCTTAAATATATGAAAGCTGGCAAGCCCCCTGGTTCAGATAACATCACAACAGAAATGATTAAAGCTTTAGAATAATATGGAATTGATCAAGTCACCAGACTGCTGAACACATTATATGATACCGGAGATACCAGTATCAGATACCTTCTGAATTATGTAATTCTGTATTTATTGCAATCCCAAAGAAATCAGGAGCCTTGGAATGTGATCAACATAGAACAATTAGTATAATGAGTCACATCACAAAGATTTTGCTACGAATTATCATGCAAAGAGTGAGGAAGAAAATACAACCTGAAATAGGGGAAGAACAATGTGGGTTTGTAGAAGGAAAGGGTACAGTAAATGCTGTGTATATGCTGCGATCAGTTATTGAACGTTCTATAGAAGTAAACAAAGATATACATCTTTGCTTTATTGACTACACAAAGGCTTTCGATAGAGTAAGACATGTCAACATGGTAGATATGCTTGCAGATCTACAAATTGATGGGAAAGACATTAGACTTATAAAAAAACATATATTGGAAACAACAAGCTGCCATAAGGATTGATAATGAAGTGGGACAATATCAGCCTATTAAGAGAGGTGTGAGGCAGGGATGTGTAATGTCTCCAGATCTTTTTTCCCTATACAGTGAAAATATTTTCAGAAATGTAGAAGATATAAATGGAATCATCATTGGAGGACGAAACATCAATAACATTAGATATGCAGATGATACAGTATTGATTGCAGACAATGAGCAGGATCTGCAACAATTAGTAAATGCGGTTGTTGCACACAGTGAACAACTGGGGTTAGAATTAAATTGTCGTCACTAGGAAGAAAAAAAAATACCACAATGTAATATACATGTAAATGGGAATATTTGTCAACAAGTGAATCAGTACAATTATCTCGGAACAGTCATAACATCTGATGGGAGATGCCTTGAAGAGATTAGAACAAGAATCGCCATGGCAAAATTAGTCTTTAACAAGATGAAAAACATACTGACCAATAAAAAGATGTCAATTGAAACGAGAAAAAGATTGTTGTGGTGCTACATAGAGCCTATACTTTGTATGGATGTAAAGCGTGGACAATGAACAGTCAAGCTGAAAAACATCTGATGGCTGTAGAAATGTGGTTTCCGAGGAGAATTCAAAGAATACCATGGACAGACAGAAAAACTAATGACCAAGTACTTCAGGAAACAAATGAAAATCGTAAATTGATCAGAGAAATTAGACGTAGACAGTCAAATTTCTTTGGATATGTTATGAGAAGAAATGAATTGGACAACTCGGTGACAACTGGCAAGATCGAAGGGAACAGACCAAGGGGAAGACCGAGAAGTAAATACCTGGATAGCTTGGCCACATGGCATGGTCGAGACAGGAACACTGAGCTTATCCACGACTCTGGTAATCGAGTGAAATGGCGAGTCATGACCGCCTGCGTTTTCCGGCAGGGCACATGATTGATGGATGGATGTTCTTTTATTAGTAAGCTCCTGAATTCTTTTGTGCATTATTTTTACTGTTATGTTGTTTCTCATTTTATATGCAATTTTTCTCAAGCCATGCTTCTTTTGCCTCTTTATACAATGTTCTGATTTTTCTGTGATTCTCTTTATATTTGTCAGGATGATTTTTATTGAGTCTTCTCGTTTCGATTAGTCGTAAAATTTCTTAAATCATCCATTTCTTACGATCTACTTTCTTTAATTTTGGGATAGTTATTTCTGCAACCAAACTGAATTAGATCTTCATGAGTTCCCATTGATGATCCACATCTTGAAATAAGATCTCTAGATCAGAAAATATATTAAATCTGTACTTTACTTCAATGTTAAAATTGTCTTGTATTTCCTTGTAATTTTTCAATTTACACAGATCATATTTAGTGTTTCCCGGTGTATACTACATACTTCCGGTACAATGACGACAAAATGAAGCGTTACTTTTCGGAGGGACGCTATTTAGTGTTTTCCTTTGGATTTCGTGTGATTTCCTATGGATTTCCTGTGAATAGTGTTTTCCTGTGGATTATGTGATGTTATTTTGTGTTCTTTGATTGGACGTTTTCAATAGAAGCCACGGAAGGCAGGTGGTGGATGAAATTTTGAGGGCAGCCGACAGATATTTGTGGGTCATGGCCTCGAGTTTCACGACGGCAGGCAGAGGAGCTCTTCTTGAGTCAATGGCTGCGGTCTCCGACCAGTAAGGTCACTGCCATAGAGGAAAGCAACGGCAAACTACCTCTTTAAAAGTGCCTAGTACATCATGATTCGCTTAAAGACTGATCATCGCAACTCAAGGACAGAGACGTTAAAATTAGCAACTTGGAACGTTAGGACGTTAAACGACGACGAAAAATTAGAGAACATAAAACAAGAAATTGAAAGGGAAAAAATTAATATTTTAGGTATGTGCGAAACGAGATGGACAGGAGCAGGCATCAAGATAGAAGAAGATTTCAAGATTATTTATTCTGGAGGTGAAGATCGTCATAGGGGAGTGGCAATTATTTTGGACCGGAAAACATCAAAATCTGTTCAAGGATATTGGGCCGTGTCGGACAGAGTTCTACTAGTTAAATTAAGTGGCAGACCTTTTAGCATAAATATTATTCAAGTATATGCCCTAACAGGAGAATCCAGTGAAGATAGTGTAGAAGAATTTTATAATGACATAGAGTCTGCCTTAAAGAAATGTAAAAATTCAGAAATAAACATCATAATAGGGGACTTCAATGCAAAAGTAGGAAATCAAGGGGATAGATACACAGTAGGAAACTATGGTTTAGGAGAGAGAAATGAAAGAGGATACAGACTCGTAGAGTGGGCAAAAGAACAGGAAATGATTGTAGGAAACACCTGGTTTAAGCAACACCCTAGAAGATTATGGACATGGAGGAGTCCGGATAGCAGGATTAGAAACCAGATTGACTACATTGTCATTAGCAGAAGATTTAGAAACGCGCTAACAGTAGCAAAAACAGTTCCCAGTGCTGATTGTTATAGTGACCACAGATTACTCACAGGAACATTGAGGATAAAGTTGAAGAAAGTCAAGTATATAACAGGAAACACTAAATATGATTTGTGTACATTGAGTAATGACAAGGAAATACAAAACAAATTCAACATAGAAGTACAGAACAGATTTGAAATATTTGTCTGATCTAGAGATCCTATTCCAGGATGTGGATGATCAATGGGAAACGTTGAAGAATTCAATCAATGTGGCTGCAGAAACAACTATTCCCAAATTAAAGAAGGTGGGTCGTAAGAAATGGATGACTGAAGAAATTTTACACATCATGGAAACAAGAAGACTCAACAAAAATAATTCTGTCAAATATGAAGAAATTCACAGACAAGTCAGAATATTATGTAAGGAGGCAAAAGAAGCATGGCTTGAGGAAAAGTGCTTAGAAATTGAAAACCAACACAACAGTCAAAATACCAAATTAGTGCACAAAAGAATTCAGGAACTTACTAATAAAAGAACAAGTACATCAACAGGGTGTCTAAAAACTGAAGATGGCAAAATCATAATAGAAAAAGACCAGATTCTACATGTATGGACAGATTATGTGAAACACCTTTATGATGATAACAGAGACGAACAGTATGATATTAGATTTAATAATGAAGGACCGCCAATTTTGGAGATGGAGGTTCGAAATGTTCTTAAGCATATGAAAGCTGGCAAGGCCCCCGGTGCAGATAACATCACAACAGAAATGATTAAAGCTTTAGAAGAATTTGGACTAGAGCAAGTCACCAGACTGCTGAACACATTATATGATACTGGAGATATACCTCCTGAATTATGTAACTCTGTATTTATTGCAATCCCAAAGAAATCAGGAACCTTGGAATGTGATCAACATAGAACAATTAGTATAATGAGTCACATCACAAAGATTTTGCTAAGAAATATCATGCAAAGATTGAGGAAGAAGATACAACCTGAAATAGGGGAAGAACAATGCGGGTTTGTAGAAGGAAAGGGTACAGTAAATGCTGTGTATATGCTGCGAACAGTTATTGAACGTGCTATAGAAGTAAACAAGGATATACATCTTTGCTTTATTGACTATACAAAGGCTTTTGATAGAGTTAGACATGTCAGCATGGTGGATATGCTTGCAGATCTACAAATTGATGGGAAAGACATTAGACTTATAAAAAACATATATTGGAAACAACAAGCTGCAATAAGGATTGATAATGAAGTGGGACAGTATCAGACAATTAAGAGAGGTGTTAGGCAGGGATGTGTGATGTCTCCAGATCTTTTTTCCCTATACAGTGAAAATATTTTCATAAATGTAGAGGATATAAATGGAATCAGCATTGGAGGACGAAACATCAATAACATTAGATATGCAGATGATACAGTATTAATTGCAGACAATGCGCAGGACCTGCAACAATTAGTAGATGCGGTTGTTGTACACAGTGAGCAACTGGGGTTAGAATTAAATTGTAAAAAGACTCAGGTTATGGTCGTCACTAGGAAGAAAGAAGTGCCACAATGTAATATACAAGTAAATGGAAATATTCTTCAACAAGTGAATCGGTACAATTATCTTGGAACAGTCATAACATCTGATGGGAGATGCCTTGAAGAGATTAGAACAAGAATCGCCATGGCGAAAGTAGCCTTTAGCAAGATGAAAAACATTCTGATCAATAAAATGATGTCAGTTGAAACGAGAAAAAGAGTGTTGAGGGGATACATAGAGCCTGTTCTTTTGTATGGATGTGAAACTTAGACAATGAGCAGTCAAGCTGAAAAGCATCTGATGGCTGCAGAAATGTGGTTTCTGAGGAAAATGCAAAGAATACCATGGACAGACAGAAAAACCAATGACCAAGTACTACAGGAGACAAATGAACATCGTAAACTGATTAGAGAAATTAGACGTAGACAGTCAAAATCTTCTGGACATGTTATGAGAAGAAATGGATTGGAGAACTTAGTGACAACTGGCAAGATCGAAGGGAACAGATCAAGAGGAAGACCGAGAGGAAAATACCTGGATAGCTTGGCCACATGGCATGGACGAGACAGAAACACTGAGCTGATCCACGACACTGGTGATCGAGTGAAATGGCGAGTCATGACCGCCCACGCTTTCCGGCATGGCACATGATTGATTGATTGATTGGTGTATACTTGATCCCTTCAATGTGACTGTAATCAACCCGTGATCACAGTAGCAGTCTGCATTTGGAACTGCTTTTGTTATTTTTAACGCATTTCGAAACCTTCTTTAGTCAGGATGTAATCAATCTGGTTTCTAAGCCTGCTGTCAGAACTCCACCATGTCTATAATGTTCTTGGATGTTGCTTAAACCAGGTGTTTCCGACAATCAGCTCATGCTCTTTTGCTCATTCTACAAGTCTGTATCCTTTCTCGTTTCGTTCTCCCAAACCATGTTTACCTACTGTGTATTTATCGTCTTGATTTCCTATTTTAGCATTAAGGTCACCCATTATGATGTTTATTTCTGAATTTTTACATTTCTTCAAAGCATTCTCCATGTCATTATGCAATTCGTCTACACTATCTTCACTGATTCTCCTGGTGGGGCATTATGTGAGTGACATTTATGTTAAATATGCTTTCAGTGAAAAAGAAACAATCAATGAAGTCGTTCATATATAACAAAGTATCAGCTATAGAAAAAAAAAAGACCATAGCCAAGTGATCTGCACTTGTTTTCCATTGTGCACATATAGTATTGTTTAATGTTGGCATGTGAACACATCAATATGCAGTAAGTTTACACACATTAATCCTTTTGTGCACTTGGTGTCAGACCCCTATTTGTAAAGATTAGTAGACACTCCGCCGGTCTCTCTGGCCGAGGGGTTACAACACTTTCTCCGTAATCCCGTTTATCACGCAGTGTCTCGTAGCAGGGCCAGAGCTGGGAGCGGTTCGACCACCGCTGGTGACCTGCGGGATAACTGAGCCGGCCGCTCAGAAAGCAATGGCAAACTACTGAGCGTAATCTTGCCAAGAAATCAACATACAGCTGAAAGTTGCTGATGTTGACAGCGATGTCCTGTAAAGGATATGAAAAAACAACAGTAGACACTCCATGGCTAACGTGGTCAATATCAAGCCAGTCTTTTGTACTCCCCAGAGCATATCCTGATACCTCTCTTTAGGCTGTGTCTAGCCGGGAGGTCAGGTCGATATAAACAAATGCCCGCCTTGGTTCTGATTCGAATACGTGATCAACGGGCTGACAGGCAATCTGCTCTCAACCCCTGTCGCATGTTTGACTTCTTCTTTATGCTGCTAGTTTACTTTGTTGGCGAATTTTAGCTTTTCCCTTTTGTTTTATAATGCAGTTTTGTTGGGATAGTTGTGCTTCTGCAGTTTGCCGTGCTTCATTCAATTCATTATGTCACTGTTGCAATGCGTTGATCTCTTGGGTAGGTGATCGGATCTCTGTCTTCTCAAATCATCATAAGCTTCCACTTTTGCCGTCAAGCATCGTGGGGAGGAATAATCAGCACTCCAGCACCCGACGGGTGGCACGGGAAAGTGTCATTCCGTATGATTGTAGAATGTCTGTGATGTCGTAAATCCACTTTCTTCTCGGGCGTCCTCTGGCTCTCGTAGCAGATGTTCTTCGATGCAGGGCCAGTGATGGTAGTTGATATTGTTGCATTCTAACAAGATGGTCAAACCATCTGATCTTCTGTATTTCAATATATGTGGCACAAGGTGTTGATCCCACTGTCTGTCTGATAACGTCATTTCTTATTCGGTCTTGGATAGTTATGTTTGCATGAAGATCTGCCCTTGACTTGTTAGATGGTTTGCGGCGGTCCTCTATGAGCGAAAGGTTGCACTGCGGAGGTGTACTATTACACCTGGGTTGCCACAGGGATCTGCCATGTCCCCAGTGCTCTTTAATGTCTACACCAGCAAAATCGCAGCTATTGAGACACCAGGTGTGGGCAGAATCTTGATATTTGCAGATGATGTGCTGGTGTACGGACAGGACAGAGACGGGGCCAGTTTGGGGGAAGACTTTCAGGTGGCAGCAAACAGGGTGACAGAATGGTGCAGGGACGCAGGGGCCATTATAAACCCAGACAAGGCATCGGTTGTGTGGTAATCCCTGGATAACCGGATCGTCAAGGCAGATGTCCCAGGCATTATGTTGAATGGAGTCCTCTTAGCAGGGAGAGAGTAAATTGAAGTATCTGGGTATCACCTTTGACAGGTGTTTGTCTTTTAAGAATCATGCTGAGGCTTTGGTGGTGAAGGCTGGTAGGGGACTTAATGCATTGAGGGCATGGTGTAGATCAGAGGATGCTGTACAGGCTCTTTCAGCAGTTAATAGTGTCTGTCATTGAGTGTGGTTTGGGGCTGCTGACAGTATCAAAGTGCCAGCTTGAAAGGTTGGAGCGCATGCAGAATGCTACCATGCGGGTAATCCTGGGGTGCACAAAGGACACACCAATTATATGAATGGGGCATATCCTGGCGCTACCAACAATGACGGATAGGCATAGGGTCCTTCAGGCCAAATGGTACCTGAGAGGTGCTGTAGATAGGGATCACCTCCTGCATGAAGCCATGGATATAGTCAAGGGTCATATACAAAGACGAGGCAGGTCCTGGATGGCACAGGCAGAACTTTCTATAAGTCAGGTGTGTGATCTAGAGACCATCAATCCTGAAAAAGAGTGGGTTGAAGTTCTGGAAGACAGGACGGACTGGCACAATGTAATAGTAACACTGGGTCACGAGTGCAGAGAATGGGTAGCGGGCCGCACTGAGTTTGAAGTGCAACAACTGATCCAGAGTAACACACATCAAGGTGACAAAGACGTCTACACCGATAGGTCAGTGGTGAGAAACAGACGTTGTGGATGGGGTTCTATTGCAAAGGCTAATGGGCGAGACTTGAAACAGGAGATTCTGGCATATGAGACTACGACCTTCAGCACGAGAATGGAGGTGGAAGCAGTGACAGCGGCATTCCGTTGGTTAGAGGGGACTACTGCAACACACACTGCATTCATTACGGATTCATAGAGCATGCTTAGTAAGGTGGAGAAAGGAATGTTTCGTGTGGAATGGCTATCGTCGCTTTAGAGGTCACAGATTGTGAGAATTGTATGGATATTGTGCCCTGGCCATGCGGAGGTGCGGGGGAATGAACAGGCTGATATGCTGGCAGGGAATGCATCTCTTGATGGTAGATTGCCTATGGACAAGGGGGGGGGGGTGTGGTCGTGCGCTAGTGGGACCAGATGGAGAAGGCGGGGGAACATATTGAGAACTCGTATGTGGAAAGAATGAGATTGCGGGGGGCCGACAGGGGTTCTAGAAGAATCTCAAAACTGAGAGGGAAGACCATGAGAACTTTAAATCAGTTAGCGATGGGAACGATTAGAGGTATGACTCTTCGCTGGCTGTTGAACGAGGTGCACGTATGGGAATGTCCTGAGTGCAATGATGTCGGTTCTCAACTCAGCTCAACTCAACTCAACTCAACTATGTTGGCAGCTCTCCTCAATCATTTCATCTTACAAGTGTTGATTTTGCTAAGTGTGATTTGGATAATGTCCAAGTTTGACATCGGTAGAGTAAGTTTGGTGTAAACACGCTATTAAGTATCTGTTATTTTGCGGACATCGGTATATTTGGATGTTTCAGATAGATGATAACTGATATGTAAGCGCACTTGCTTTTTGATATCTGATTTCGATGTCTCTGATTATTCTGCAATCTTCTGTGATCATACTTCTAAGATATTTTGAATTCTTAAATTGTTTCAGAGACGTGCTGTTTATCAGTATACGTAGTGGACCAGACGATCTGCTAACTTGCAAATCTTTAGTTTTGATAGCATTTATATTCATATTGAATCTGCTGCGTTTTGATCTCATCTTATTTATATGATTTTGCAAGTCTGCCCTCGCCGTTATGAAACAGGCACCTAGACAACAAACCGGTAGGGTATTTATTTGTTCACTTGCTATTGTTCAAGAATTATGAAGGACATTGAACAAGAAGTGATACTCTATCAGCGCTCACTTCGGTACCACACCTAACAAGCAAACAACAACAGCGAAAGTACGAAACAGAGAGGAGATATTCGGGGCTTGGAATATTAGTGGAGTGGGAGATAAATAACAAGCACTAGTAGAATTCATGAAAAATAAAAAGCCCAAATATTAGGACTCCCAGTTAAAAAAAAAAGTGGCAGAACACAAAACGAATATTCTAGCTAGAATATGGATGCAAAAATGGAGCTCGCTTGTGTAAGTTATGCACATTAACAATCCCACGGCAGTTGGACATCGCAAAGAAGAGACCGTAAGGCCACTGTTCTGGCACATTTATTAGGGAAAAAGAAAACTTACTGATAGGTAAAGTCCGCTACATTGGATGGAATATGCCCAGAGGAAGCAAACCGTATTCAAATGTGCGCCGAATTCGAAGGCACTGGTTTTTGAGGCGCACGGCTAGTGTGGCGCAGTCCCCTGAACACGTCAACGCAGAAGGAGAAGACATTCTCCTACACGAGCTCTGTGGCAACATGAAATGATATTTTCATCATGCAGTTATCCTTTAGAGGTCAACGTGGCTGAATGGATAAGAACGCTGACACTTACACTTTCTTTACACAATGTTTTCATTTACGAGACATGATTTCTCCGATGTTTTCGTTAGGCCACATCATAACCAAGGCAAGGTTTGTCAGCAATGAAACTGATGACCGCAATAAAACTTGAATAACAACTACTTGTGGTGCTGTACCAGGGACTTGTACTCTTTATTATCGAGCACACCCTGTCCACTTTGACAGTAAGCACCAGAGACAAAATAACTCAACACAATTGACAATGAAGCCATACCTCACAATGCACCAGAGATACACTTTGCAGAGCCCTGAGATCAATTCTGGACTTTCCCTCGATGGATAGCAGAATGAAAATGGCCAGAGCATGTAATTACCTTAAAGTGAAGGCCGATGCTCGATACCCACTCCACGCTGTCCTGCTAACATCTAAGAAAATCGACTGAAGAGGGGCAGATCATGGATGACACGTGCTGAAAAAGCCATTCACCAAGTATGCAGACCCACATACATCAATCTGGGAAGGGAATGGATACCAGTGCCAGCATATACCAGTATTACTATCTCTGTCCTTATGCTGTCCTTGGCAGAAGTTGAAGACAGCAAAAACCTGTCGCAATAGACACCGAGGTCAAAGCGCTAATTCATGAAACACTGGAGAGGGTGATGCAGTGATGTTTACAGACGGCTCTGTGGTGTTTGGCAAGCGAAGTGCTTGGATATTTTCAGCCAGAACAAAATGCAAAACCGTCAAGGAAGCAAGTGGTGCCTCTGCAGTGATAAAATGTAACCTTACGATGGAAAAATAGAAAAAAAATAGCTGTAACCAATGCCCTAAACTGGCTGAACACGCACAATTATTCATACGTATGCAATCTGAGCCTCTGTATGAACATGCCTGTCACGGAAAAACTGCAGTCTAGTGATTCCTTGATAACTTACATATCAAAATGCAATGAAGGAGTAGGGTTAACAATCGTGTACTTCATTCTGAGATGAGGACGAATAAAAGATCATTGACCGACAAATATGAAAATAGGAAACAGGTGTTCGCAAAGTTCATTGCTTGACGATCTGACCGGACACGGGAAACGGTATGATCGCGCTGGGGGAAACTTCGACACCGGACAAACACAGCGGAAGACGGTGATCAAAGCATAGATTTCTTTGAAGTGCGACCAGCGATTAACGGGAGAACAGCGTAACAACGGAGAGAAACGGACAACTAACCACTACGTGATTTCACCGCTTTTCATGGGCAGGATACGTCAAGAGATGAGGGTTGAGGATTGTAGATCAAACAATCAACGGAGGATTGGACACTTGTTATAAATAGTAGCTACTGGGGTTGCTAGTTAGTGTGTGTTCCAAACTGGGCTGAATGATCTATGCCTCCGGAGTGGGGAAAGAAATACACGTCCCTAATGGTTTAAAGAAGATGGGATATTAGTGTGTTATTCGCTAGTGTATTTCGATTCCAGGAGGATAAGTGCATATATAAGGTATTAATATATTAGAGTAATATTAGCATAGGCAAATAGATGTGTGAGCATAGCGTTTACCATTGCTTTCTATTAGTGAATAGTTTAGACTTTAGTGAATTCTGCTGTTTATGTCAGAGTAGTCTTTCGGAAGCTTTTCATTACGGCTGGAGAAAGACAATCACATAAACAATAATATGAAGCAGACTTAAATCATCTGATTTAATGTTTATTACCCAGGTTCCACTACACAGCCAGACATATCAAAGAAGATAAACCAGTACATATCTTGTACAGAGAAAGCAGGGTTGATAATAAAGGAAAGAACATTCACGTTAATCAGTCACTTCACAGGTGCAGTGAAGATATGTCACTATAACAAAGTCAACCTAAACAGTCAATAAGAGGTGGTGACATAACGAATGCCAAGAAATATGTTTTGGTGAACTTCAGGGAAAGACATTTATTCAAGCAGAGCAAATAGGCTAAAATAGAGTGCAATTAGGTAATCACCTAAAAGAAACATTGAAGAACACGAGAACATTTCACATAGAAATAGACATTTATATACTGTGATGATGTGTATTCAGTGGTGGACTATACTACCTTCCAAAACAGGACATATCTGAACTTCAGTGACTTACCTTTATTGGATTATGTTTCTGATGATAAAACATTGACAATTGTTTTCAATAATTGGATTAAGCCCAGACTCAAGCCGGAAAGGAACATTCAGGGTGAGATCGTTCCATGTCTATGTGTAATGTCTGATGTTTTGGCCGTTTGAATATGCTGGAGAAACTACGAAGAATAACGTCTAAAAGTCCCATCTTGCACTCACATTAGCAGACATTAACAACTACAGATACACATTCAATACATACAACTGACATAGTTTTCAACAATAAACAGGTTATTAATTGTTGGAGGAACTGTTGTCAGGGTATGTTATGAAGGAGAGAGAGAGAAAGAGAGAAAGAGAGAGATATCGTGTATGAAAGACGGAAGGGAGGAATGTAGACAAAAGTCATTCAATACTCCCAATAGTAGAAGGATATTAAAGATGTGCTGGTCGAGTCCACTTTCCTCCAGGGACGATTAGTCACATAATTGGTGGAGCGAGCGGGGTACAACATAATACCCATATGACCTGGAGGCATAACAGGGCATATGCATAGAGGGGTACCTGCATATTGGCACAGGCATAGCGGAGTACGTGCATGTTGGGACATACTGATTGGAATAAATATAAGTATACATTGATGACTTTTAATGGAAGGACGTCCATTGGATATATGGTGCCATTACATTTATGGTAGAAACATTTCACTAAGGCTGGTGACTTTACAGTGAAAAAGTTCCAGACAGGGTGAATGTGGATAGGTGGAAAGACACCTTACATACCTAGTCACACGGTCACACGTCTACATAAGTCTTTATCCTATATCTCCTCTTGTGGATGAGAGAGTGGTTGTGATGTACTGTGTGGTGTTGTAGATTAATAATATTTAATAGACATAGATAATTGATATAGGTTATAATAGATTATCTGGTTATAGTGAGTACTTCTTTACTGCCTTGAGGTGTCTTTACTCAACTTGCTGATCCACCTGCTTTAACTATGGCCACTCCCAAAATAACTACCGCTGAACTGAGGGCAAACGGAGAGGAAATTGGGTTATCTGGTTCGGAGCTAACTGATTACATACAGGAAAGGGAGCGAGAATTTCGCCAGGCGGAAAGGGAAGATCGTAAGGCCCAGTTGGAAGCAGAAAGGGAAGATCGAAAGGCCCAGTTGGATGCAGAAGAAGCCACAAAGATCAGAGAACATGAATACCGCATGAAAGAGTTAGAACTCAAGACACAAACTAAGGGAGAAATAGATGGAGTGGAAGGAAGTCTTCTTCACCTGGGGCAACCCACATGATTGGACAGGGTTACCATGCCATGAAGTTTCCCTTGGCGGTCTTTGATGAAAGTAAAGAGAAGATATACCAGTTTTTGGATCGGTTCGAGGCCATGGCAGTCGCTATGGGACTGGATAGAACCCGATGGGCTCTTAAATTATCCCAGGCCTTACGTGGTTCAGGGTACGAGGTCTACACACGCCTACCACCAGGACATGAAAATCAGTACGAGGAATTGAAAGCCGCTTTGATGAAGCATTATGAAGTCACAGCACAAACGTATCGGAAGAAGTTTAGATCGTCTAGACGAGAGCCGGGAGAGCTATTCGCCGCCTACAGTCTAAGGCTGAAATCCTATCTCCAGAAATGGATGGACTTGGCAGAATTCAAGAGGGATTATGAGAGTCTCGAAGAGATGATGGTGGTCGACCAGATGCGAAAGCAAATGTCGAAACCTCTCAGAACCTTCTTGGGAGAACAAGGGGCGGAACGGATTGATGTTGTGAATAAGGTGGCGGAACGATTCGTAGAGGTACATGGGGAGGCTGCGGAACTCAGTATTCAAACCAAAGGTCAGGAGAAACAAGAGAAAAAGAAACCTAAGAATTGGGAAGGAGAAAAAGTGGAACCTTATATAAAGCACACAGAAGAGAGTTCAGAGAAGGTGAAGGAAGGAAACCAGAACACCTCGAATTCTCCAGCGAAACGACAGTGGTCCGAGAAGTGGTGTGCATTCTGCAAGGTGCCATCTCATAACACGAAGGACTGCAGATTGAAACCTAAAAGTTCTTACTTCGCAGCATGCAAAGTGATTCCTACGACGGTGATCACAGACAAGGCTTAGGTCGGCGAAGGAGCAAGGAACAAAAGGGACACACGGAAACCTAGGAAGGGAACATGGTGCACACACTGCCAGTCGACAACACATAATACTGTGGACGGCAGATGCAAGGCAGAAGACGCCAATTGCGTAACCAACCTCGAGGAATCAAAAGAGGAAGGCAAGGAAACGGTCAAGGAGATGGAAGACACTCCGGACCAAGAGAGACCACCTGTGGTGGAACTGATTGAAGTCAATGGCCAACAGGTTGCTTGTCTCTACGATACCGGTTTGGATGGGGAAGCGGGGGTGGATGCCAGCCTAGTAAGCCCAGACCAACTTACAGGGGAGACCATAGAAATACAGCCGACAATGAGGAGTGCTGTTACCATGACGCTGCCAATCGCCAAGGTGGAGATTAAATCCAGGTACGTCACGGGCATTATTCCAGCTGCTGTATTATCTGACTCCTTATTTCCCATGATCATTGGCACGAAATATGTCTTTTTGGGGATGCCCAAACAGCCAGCCCACAAGGGAACAGTAGTCAGTGGATCTCAAGGGAAGGAAAAAGAGGCAGAGACACTATGCGACAACTCAGGGATAGGAGAATTGCATACTGCCCAGAGGAAGTATACTACGTTGCGTCCGTGCTACAGGAAGCTGCAAAGAAGTGCTGAGCCACCAGAACGGGGACAGTACTTTCTGAAGAATCGACTACTCTATCGGAGAGCTGGGAGGGGAGATAACCTGCACGAGCAGTGGGTGGTTCCAGAGACCCACCGTCCTCACATTCTTCAGAGTGGACACACCATAGCAGAGAATCGACATATGGGCGTCAGAGAGACCTTGCAGCAAATTTCCGGCCATTACTGCTGGCCAGGAATGACCGGAGATGTACGCCGGTGGTTGAAGTCTTGTTCGGAGTGCCAGAAAGCACCACCCAACAAGCGGACTAAGAGTAAAATAGCTCTTAAAGTGGAAGACAAAGTGGAAGTGTGGAGTCCAGCAGAGACCAATATACTCCAAGTAGGATGGAAAGGACCTTATCCTGTGGAAAAGGTGGTGTCCAAGAACATCTACAAAATCCGGATCGGGGAAAAGCAGAAAAATCTCCCTAGACATCTCATTAGGAAATATGAGGAGAGATCCGGGAGCAAAGCTTCGCACTTTATGGTGATGGCAGCCATTGGGACAAAGGTTACCAGTCCAGACGAAGACCAGAGATCGCCAGTACAACATAGGAGGGCCTATGGGACAGTACGTGATAGGTCAGATTTACCCAACGACAGGGAGGAGGGAAATCGCACGTCAGGGAAAGGACAAGAGGGAAACCTGCAATAGTAACCAAGTTCTAAAGGGGTGGGTAACGTCGGGAAAGGCGAGAAATACCCAGGACTCCAACCGAAGATTGGCTGACCAGATACAATATCGCCCAAGATGGTCCTGGAAGCAAAAGTCCAGGAGATTTGGGAAAGACGACTCGGTCCATCGAGGACGAGGTGGAACATCCCCAGAGGCAAAGCCGGGGAAACCAAGAGAATATGGAAACAGTGTTACAGTAAGGATGGGACGATCCGTCTGTATTGTGAGCCATCGCTTACGCCAGTCGAAAGGAGGTCGACTGAACGTACAGGAGCGATGTGCCAACACTAATGGTGATCATGAGTAGTAGGGTAGGGTGTCTATGAGGTCGCCTACTGGATGAGGTGCTGATCCATGTGAGGATCCAATCATATCATCAACACGTGATGTTAATAGCTACTTCGCAGAAGCTCAACGCACGGTGGATGTGATGGACGTTGTTGCTGCAACAGGACTTCACAGTGGAATACATCCTTGGTAAGGAGAATGTAGGAGCAGATTTCTTATCTAGACATCCAACTCCAGAGGAAGAGGAATAAGTTGGAGGATCACAGGAATCAAAACTACATTGATGAAGAGTCGACGTGGTCAACTCTCTTAAGAGGTGGCCTATGTCACGGAAAAACTGCAGTTTAGTGATTCCTTGATAACTTACATATCAAAATGCAATGAATGAGTAGGGTTAACAATCGTGTACTTCATTCTGAGATGAGGACGAATAAAAGATCATTGACCGACAAATATGAAAATAGGAAACAGGTGTTCGCAAAGTTCATTGCTTGACGATCTGACCGGACACGGGAAACGGTATGATCGGGCTGGGGGAAACTTCGACACCGGACAAACACAGCGGGAGACGGTGATCAAATCATAGATTTCTTTGAAGTGTGACCAGCGATTAACGGGAGAACAGCGTAACAACGGAGAGAAACGGACAACTAACCACTACGTGATTTCACCGCTTTTCATGGGCAGGATACGTCAAGAGATGAGGGTTGAGGATTGTAGATCAAACAATCAACGGAGGATTGGACACTTGTTATAAATAGTAGCAACTGGGGTTGCTAGTTAGTGTGTGTTCCAAACTGGGCTGAATGATCTATGCCTCCGGAGTGGGGAAAGAAATACACGTCCCTAATGGTTTAAAGAAGATGTGTTATTCGCTAGTGTATTTCGATTCCAGGAGATAAGTGCATATATAAGGTATTAATATATTAGAGTAATATTAGCATAGGCAAATAGATGTGTGAGCATAGCGTTTACCATTGCTTTCTATTAGTGAATAGTTTAGACTTTAGTGAATTCTGCTGTTTATGTCAGAGTAGTCTTTCGGAAGCTTTTCATTACGGCTGGAGAAAGACAATAACATAAACAATAATATGAAGCAGACTTAAATCATCTGATTTAATGTTTATTACCCAGGTTCCACTACACAGCCAGACATATCAAAGAGATAAACCAGTACACATCTTGTACAGAGAAAGCAGGGTTGATAATAAGGAAAGAACATTCACGTTAATCAGTCACTTCACAGGTGCAGTGAAGATATGTCACTATAACAAAGTCAACCTAAACAGTCAATAAGAGGTGGTGACATAACGAATGCCAAGAAATATGTTTTGGTGAACTTCAGGGAAAGACCTTTATTCAAGCAGAGCAAATAGGCTAAAATAAAGTGCAATTAGGTAATCACCTAAAAGAACATTGAAGAACACGAGAACATTTCACATAGAAATAGACATTTATATACAGTGATGATGTGTATTCAGTGGTGGACTATACTACCTTCCAAAACAGGACATATCTGAACTTCAGTGACTTACCTTTATTGGATTATGTTTCTGATGATAAAACATTGACAATTGTTTTCAATAATTGGATTAAGCCCAGACTCAAGCCGGAAAGGAACATTCAGGGTGAGATCGTTCCATGTCTATGTGTAATGTCTGATGTTTTGGCCGTTTGAATATGCTGGAGAACTACGAAGAATAACGTCTAAAAGTCCTATCTTGCACTCACATTAGCAGACATTAACAACTACAGATACACATTCAATACATACAACTGACATAGTTTTCAACAATAAACAGGTTATTAATTGTTGGAGGAACTGTTGTCAGGGTATGTTATGAAGGAGAGAGAGAGAGAGAGAGAGAGAGAGAGAGAGAGAGAGAGAGAGAGAGAGAGAGAGAGAGAGAGAGAGAGAGAGAGAGATATAGTGTATGAAAGACGGAAGGGAGGAATGTAGACAAAAGTCATTCAATACTCCCAATAGTAGAAGGATATTAAAGATGTGCTGGTCGAGTCCACTTTCCTCCAGGGACGATTAGTCACAATGCCCAAGAAGATCCTGACTGGCCTCAAACGACACGAGTGGCTCGACACACTGAGAACATTATAATTAGTCCAGCTAACTTTTATCTATGTACCGGGGCAGACAGGCTTGAAAAACAACAAGCGAGCCGATTGTTTGGCGGATATGCTTGTGATCGAGGAGGCAAGGCAATAGATGAGCCAAACACTAACAATGTCATAAGAGATAACAAACACATGGCTGTAAGGTCGCTTGGTAATCTGCTTCCTTGTTCACAGTGAAGGAGATATGGTGAAGCGGTGAATTAACGAAGACATTTTTTTTTTCTCAGTGACACAAGACATGTGGCTAATCACTACACAGCTGGTTCAACCAGTCGACGTACGCCGGCAGAGATGTTCAGGAGAAGATCGGAGCATCCGTGGACCTACCTGGAGTGCAATGACGATAATCTTCACTAATGGCTAATCACTAATGTCTTGGTCCACAGTATGCTCAGAGTGATTGATTGATTGATTTAGGAACCGACATCACAGTATCCGGGGCATTCCCATAAGAGCTCCGTCCCCATCCTCAGCAGCCAGCGAAGAGTTCCAACACCAATAGTACCAGTAGCAATCTGATTATATGTCCGTCTCGCCTTTCCCCTGAGCGTCGAGCGATGGCGAGATCCCCTCGTCACTCCTCGCTGTCTCGTTCTTGCCAGACCATGGTGATCCATTTGCTCCTCCGAGGTGTACACGTGCTCCCACAAGGCCGCAACCACATCTGCCTTGCTATGCATCAATACTCCACCAAGTTGTGCAGAGCCAGCCAATCTGTCCGCCTGTTCATTCCCCATCACACTGGCATGCCCCGGAGAAAAGATCCAGGTGATGCTTGCCACCCGTGACCTCCGAAGCGAGGCAAGCCACTCTGCCCGAAGCTTGCATGTTCTCACCTTCCTCAGCATGCTTTCTGAGTCACTTACAATCACGATGTGTGTGTGTGTGTGTGTATCGTATTCTCCATCCAGCGGAAAGCTGCACTGACCGCCTCCACCTCCATTCTTAAGCTAGATGTTGTGGTATCATATGCAAGGCTCTCCTGCAAAGTTCAAAAGCCTCGATTGTCTTCGTTAGTCTCCGTGAAATGGTGTGCGAGCCACAGCCGGGTGTTACCACAGAATCATGCATGTTCTCAACACGTTTCGCTGATTTCTGTGCAGGAGTTGTGCCATAGGGTTATCATACAGGTTTACTCTTGCAAAACTATGGCCAATCGCATTCTGGCTTATTGTAAATAGGCCATATTGTTATTGATGATAGAGTTAAGGTATTCTTATTCTTATTCTGCGTTCATCCGGACTTTTTTTTCGGACGTGATTGCGTTGTGCCTGTTTACAGCAGAGCTGCGTTCTTGCGCCGTTAGGCCGACACATCCGACTTCTGCGGGCATTTGTTGACCGGGTTAACCTTCCCGGGAGTTAAGGTATTCAATGTTTGTGATATTTTCAGTTTCTTCACTGTTGCTTGTAATTTATGGTTGACTTATTGCTTGGTCTGTAGACATTACCTTTATTGACATATATTTAAAAAAATATACACAGACATATTTCGATCTTAATCGTATTATTGAATAGAAAGAATTTACTGTGCTAACCTACTGGCACTGTTTAAGAGGTTGACTATTATTTTTTTTAATTTAATTTTACCC
>JACEFZ010004458.1:0-14267 GCA_014155875.1 Cepaea nemoralis
TTTTTAAAATCCCTTAGAAATAAAAGGGGAAAAATCAAAAAATTTCCCCGGATTGGAAAAAGGAGGCAACAAAAAAAAAAATGAACAGGTTAAGAAAAAGATTGGGGAGAACGGGAAAGCTTACTGCCAAAAACAAAAGTCCTTGTCTATCAAGCCTGTGTCCTTAGTACTCTTCTCTATGGCAGTGAAACCTGGACAACTTACTCACACCAAGAGAACAATTTAAACAGCTTTCATATGCGGTGTCTGCGAAGAATTCTTGGTATTAAGTGGCAAGACAAAATCACAAATACTGAAGTATTGGAAAGATCAGGTTGTGTGACAGTTTATTCCATGCTCAGGTCTTCGTAGACTTAGATGGATAGGACATCTTAGGAGGATGGATGATGGTAGAATACCAAAGGATATCTTTTTTGGTGAATTACAGATGGGTAAGAGATCTCAGGGTCGGCCTCTACTACGATACAAAGATGTGTGTAAGCGGGACATGATTGATACAGGCATTGATAATGCACATTGGGAGCAAGTCGCCGCTGAACGTGTTGCATGGAGGGCAAATATCAGAAATGGAATAAAGTCAAAGGAGAAAATTATTGCAGAAAAGTCACACACCAAGCGTTTGAGACGTAAGATGGTGCATGATGGTGGAAATGACCACGTGTTCACATGCACCCACTGTGAACGGACATTTACAGCGCAAATTGGCCTTATCAGTCACACTCGCTACCGCCATAGTTAAAAGTTATTATGCCTTTTTAAAGCACAAACTATCGTCTGTCAAGACGGCAAGGTGCCAATGGCAATATATATATATATATATATATATATCTATATGATATATTATATATATATATATATATATATATATATATATATATATATATATAATATACTACAGTATATTTGCTGTATTTTTGGATATGTGTACAAATCAGGCATTGGCAACATTGTTGTTGTTACGTTTGCTTTCCAAAACAATGGTTCAGGTTGAATTGCCCGCATTGGATTCTTTTTTTTTTCCTTTACGACCAGCATGGCTCTGGTGTCGACCCAGGCTCATAAATGTGTACTAATTATTAACAGAAATCTGGGTGGATTTGCATGAGTGAACGGGATATAGTCATGAAACCGTTTCATTGTTTGGCTTGATACACATGACGACCGAACGGATACCTACAACGGCAGTATCTCTCTCTCTCTCTCTCTCTCTTCTCTCTCTCTCTCTCTCTCTCTCTCTCTCTCTCTCTCTCTCTCTTTCTTTCTTTCTCTCGCTCTTTCTCTCTCTCTCTCTCTCTCTCTCTCTCTCTCTCTCTCTCTCTCTCTCTCTCTCTCTCTCTCTTTCCCTCTTTCTGTTACTTCCTTTCTTTCTCTCTCTTTTTCTCTATGTCTTTCTTTCTACCTTTCTCTCTCTCTCTCTGTTCTCTTGCTTTCTCACACTTTCCCTCTTTCTCTCTCTCTCTTTTCTCTTGCTTTCTCACACTTTCCCTCTTTCTCTCTCTCTCTCTCTCTCTCTCTCTCTCTCTCTCGCGCTCTCTCTCTGTCTGTCTGTCTCTCTCTCTGTCTTTCTCTCTCTTTCTCTCTCCCCTCTCTCTCCTTCTCTCTACCCTTCTTTCCCTTTCTCTCCGCCTCCTCGCTCACTCTCTTGTCTTTCATATCCAAATAGACCATAATCCCTACACCAACTCATATCACGTCCTTTGTGGACTTGTTACTGACTGGCTGGGTTATACAGCTACGTCTTCTAAGTAATCCGGTATCTAATCTCACCCCCAGCAGTCCTTAAGAGCCTCTTATGATATGCATCTTAGAGAATAACTATACTTTCCTCCGTTTATTGTCCCACGTAGCACACGGGTGCATATTAACGACCCTATTCCCATTCATGTAACAATATACAAGCGTTATGGTTGTAAGTTAGTCCCTCAACTGCTCCGTAGCGAAGCCGTTACGAACGCAATTCGTAACTCTGCATACCACATTCGAATCACTGCTGCGGGTGATTTGGTAGCAGACCGCATTTCGCTGTTTTCATACAACTGTATATTTGCCTGTCGTTCAGTAAGCAATGGCAGACAACTGAACTTAAACTTGCCAAGAAATCACAATCAAATAAATAATGATGCAGCTGACTGCAACGTTCTGTAAAGAATATGCAACTAACTTGTTTTCATTTTTCAGTCACTTAATGAAATGTTATATTCTTCACCAGCCGACGAAGATGAGGATGAAGAGGAGGCGGAAGAGAAGCTGCCTTCATGCCTGGACTACGTTATGCATTTCTTGACCTTGTTCTGGAAAATTATGTTTGCATTTGTACCTCCAACAGGTTGGTGCTCCTGCAGCAGATATAATAGATCTGGATTATGTTGTTCTCTTATGTTAACACAGATCTAGGTCACGTTGTTCTCGTATGTTAACACAGATCTGGGTCATGTTGTTCTCTTATGTTAACACAGATCTAGGTCATGTTGTTTTCTTATGTAGCTGGGTTATGTTGTTCTCTTATGTTAGCACAGGCCTGGGTCATGTTGTTCTCTTATTTTAGCACAGGCCTGGGTTATGTTGTTCTTTTATGTTAGAACAGATCTGTGCCATTTTGTTCTCTTATGTTAGCACAGATCTGGGTCATGTTGTTCTCTTATGTTAGCACAGATCTGTGTTATGTTGTTCTCTTATGTTAGAACAGATCTGGGTCATGTTGTTCTCTTATGTTAGCACAGATATGGGTTATGTTGTTCTATTATGTTAGCACAGGCCTGGGTCATGTTGTTCTCTTACGTTAGCACAGATATGGGTCATGTTGTTCTCTTATGTTAGCACAGGCTTGGGTTATGTTGTTCTCTTATGTTAGCACAGGCCTGGGTTATGTTGTTCTCTTATGTTAGCACAGATCTGGGTCATGTTGTTCTCTTATGTTAGCACAGGCCTGGGTCATGTTGTTCTCTTATGTTAGCACAGGCCTGGGTCATGTTGTTCTCTTATGTTAGCACAGGCCTGGGTCATGTTGTCCTCTTATGTTAGAACAGATATGGGTAATGTTGTTCTCTTATGTTAGAACAGATATGGGTAATGTTGTTCTCTTATGTTAGAACAGGCCTGGGTTATGTTGTTCTCTTATTTTAAAACAGATCTGGGCCATGTTGTTCTCTTATGTTAGAACAGATATGGGTAATGTTGTTCTCTTATGTTAGAACAGGCCTGGGTTATGTTGTTCTCTTATTTTAAAACAGATCTGGGCCATGTTGTTCTCTTATGTTAGAACAGATATGGGTAATGTTGTTCTCTTATGTTAGATCAGATCTGGGCCATGTTGTTCTCTTATGTTAGAACAGATATGGGTAATGTTGTTCTCTTATGTTAGGACATATATGGGCCATGTTGTTCTCTTATGTTAGCACAGATGTGGGTAATGTTGTTCTCTTATGTTAGCACAGGCCTATGTAATGTTGTTCTCTTATGTTAGCACAGGCCTATGTAATGTTGTTCTCGTATATGTGGGTCAGAAAGACAGACAGAAAGAAAGAAAGAAAGAAAGAAAGAAAGAAAGAAAGAAAGAAAGAAAGAAAGAAAGAAAGAAAGAAAGAATACACATTGGAAAGGCAAAAATTCGAAAGAAAGAAAGAAAGAAAGAAAGAAAGAAAGAAAGAAAGAAAGAAAGAAAGAATACACATTTGGGAAGGCAAAAAATTCGACAGAAAGAAAAGAAAGAAAGAAAGAAGAAAGAAAGAAGAAAGAATACTGGCGTGTTCACGTCAGAAAAACAGACAGGCAACTCAACAGAGACAGACAAACCACGCGGAAGAAATTACAACTGACAGTCAGACAGACAAATCGTTCCTCTCCCCCCCCCCCAACCTTATTTATTTCCCTGTAGATTGTTGACAACATCCGTGTTTTCAATTCCAGATTATTTCAGTGGCTGGGGCCTGTTTCTGCGTGTCCATCATTCTCATTGGGGTGCTCACGGCGGTCATCGGCGACCTGGCCGGAAGTTTTGGCTGCACGGTTGGTCTCAAAGACTCTGTCACGGCCATCTCGTTTGTAGCTCTCGGCACAAGCGTTCCAGGTAGGTCGTCAGATGTCTGGGCATTAATTGATTCAGTGTCGAAGGATATTATATCGCCACATGTGAGTTCCATTTGAACAGAAGGATGCTATATCGCCACATGTGAGTTCCATTTGAACAGAAGGATGCTATATCGCCATACTAGACGCATCATATTATCTGGTTATTTGTTTTATTTCATGGTATATTGCACAATTTCAATGCTTGGGGATAGAAAGTGTACTTACCCTCGTAATATACGAGGGTAAAGTCCATAAATAAAGTCACAAATGGCTGTATAAAAATAACTGAATATCATAACAACTTGAAACTAGTTTATTTTTATACATACATTGTCCCTTTATTTCTCAACTTAATTTCCACCAACATTGATGCACTTAATGGGTAGAAACTTAACACAAAATGGCGACTGTACTTACGGATGCACTTAACCCATCATGTTATCAGTCCTCTCAACCCAGCTGCATAGAACTGCGTGCTTTGTTTTCTAAACCAAGTTTTCACTTCACATTCAACTTCGGCGTAATTTGCGAAATGTTTCCCGCCAAGGTGGGTTTCAGAGGACCAAAAAGGTGGAAATCGCTAGGGGCTAAGTCGGGGCTGTAAGGTGGATGTTCCAGAACTTCCCACCTTAGTTGGTTAATTTTCTCCTGAGTTAATCGAGCCCTATATGGTCTGGCATTGTCATAAAGAAGCAACACTCCTCTAGTCAGCACATTTTCTTAAATTTCAATCGATCATGCATTATGCTGTATGCTGAACCATGTGAGCACCCTATTGCAGATGCTACAAAGTCTATCGTTACTCGCCTGCTACCTATAATCAGTTCCTCCACCCGCTCCACGGATGCTTCTGTTGCAATCTCAACAGGGCGACCAGATCGGATTTCATCAACAATTTTAGAGAGTCCTTGAGAAAATGTTTCTACCCAGCTATGCACCGCTTTATGGGACAAACATTTGTCGGCATAAACAGGAATCATTTCCTTATGAATGTCCTTTGCATGCAGTCATTTTGCCCACAAAAACACACAATAGCACGTTGCTCTTTGGTTGTACATTCCGTAAGTACAGTCACCATTTTGTGTAAGCGCTGCGCATGCGCATGAGACACCTAGCGCCACCTGACGAACGGGAATACAAAATTCGATGTTGCTGTCACCTAATGACACCTGTAGAAAACATCAACTACATTTACCTGCCATCCTACAGAACTGTGTGACTTTCTTATTGACACGCCAACGTATAATACTTGTTCATTTGATTGCCTACCATATTTTGTCCAAATCACTTTCTTTTTTCTTCTTTTTTTCCTTTTTTTTTTCAGGGGGGTGCACTGAATCAGTTAATTTCCATTTTCACTGCAAAGGGTCGCACCATTACGTTCTGTTCCTGTGCCAGTGAATATTTTAAAACCATGCTCCTCACTGCCCTATGTGAAAAGTTGAAGAGTTAATAAGTAGTAGTATAGTAGTATTTATATATACTATACAAAACTAGTAGTATTTGAGTCGCATATCCTGTACAGGACATCGCTGTCAACATCATCATCTTTCAGCTGATTGTTGATTTCTTGGCAAGATTACGCTCAGTAGTTTGCCATTGCTTCCTGAGCAACCGGCTCACATACCCCGTAAGTTGCCGACGCGGAGAGAACCGCTACCGATTCTCACGCAACGTCACGCTACTCACGAGAGTAAACGGGATTACGGAGAAAGGCGTGTAACCCCTAGACCAGAAAGACCGGCATTTGAGTCCTACAAGAAACAAATGAAATCCGTAACCGTAAACTGATTAGAGAAATTACACATAAACTGGCAAGATGGAGAGCAAATCTAACACGGGTAAGGCAGAGAAGTAGATATCTGGAAGGCTCAGCCACATGGTATGGTCGAGACAAGAGCACAGAGCTCATCCAAGATTCTGGCGATGGAGTGAGAAGGTGAAACATGATCGCCTACGTTTAAATGCATGGCACATGATGATGATGATGAGGAGGAGGAGGAAAAGGAGGAGGAGGATATTCAAGACCTTTGCAGAATGTTGCAATCAACCCAGTCGATATTGCTTGCTTGTCATTTACCTGGAAATTTTACCTTGAATAGTTTGCCATTGCAGGTCAGCGTGTCCGCGGGGTTTAATGCGCTTTGCGTTTACACTTCCAGTGCGTTGACGGCGGGGTTATGAGTTCAGTTCACACGCCTGTCAGTCAGTTGTACTTAATCATTTACTTCTCATTCAAAAAGAAATGGCAAACTGCTGAATGTAACATTTCCTAGTAAATCAAAATGTGTTTTCGATTGCTAACAACGTTCTTCGGAGGATATGCAACATTTTAAAACAAGTTCTGAGCGAGACGACGAAATTAAGTATTAACTCTTATTGCAAGTTGAGGGAAAATAACTCTACGATAATTCATTCTTGGGAAAGGTTATCTCCGTTGTTTATGTGTTATGAATGTGTGCGTGAGATGTTGAGTGTATTTCTGTGTGTTGATATTTCACACGTGTATATATGCATGGCCGGTCTCCTTGGCCCAGGCTTTAACGACTTTCTCCGTATTCCCGTATATCCACGTGAGTAACACAACTGCGCGAGATTCGGCAACGGATCGCGCCGCGTTGGATACTTATGGGGGTATGTGAGCCGGTTGCTCAGAAAGCAATGGCAAACTACTAAGCGTAATCTTGCCAAGACATCGACAGCAGCTGAAAAATGCTGGTGTTGACTGCAATGTCATGTAAAGGATATGCGGTAAAAAAAACAATACATGCATGAGTGTTTGACTTTGTATGCGTAATCGTAATGCGTAATTTTATATTCGTAATCCCGTATACGCGGGATCAAAACACAGCGGTGCTGAGATTTTCAAAACAGGTATAGATGCCGGTCGTTCAGAAAGCTATGGCAAACTACTGAATGTAAAACTTGCCCAGGAATCACGAACAGCAAAAATTCTGGGGTTGACGGCTACGTCCTTTGAAGGACATGCAACTATTTTTAAGCGTGCGTATTTATGTATGCATGTATGTCGGTCGGTCGGTGTGTATTACACCACAGTCATCACTTAACATCACAATCATCAGTTAACACCGCAATCATCACTCAACATCACAATCATCACTCAACTCACAGTCATCGAGTAACATCTCAATCATCACTCAACATCACAATCATCACTCAACTCACAGTCATCGAGTAACATCTCAATCATCACTCAACATCACAATCATCACTCAACTCACAGTCATCGAGTAACATCTCAAACATCACTCAACATCGCAACCATCACTAAACATCTTAATCGTCACATAACATCACAATCATCACTCAAAATCACAGTCATCACTAAACAGCACAATCATCACTAAACATCACAGTCGTTTACAAAGAACATTGATGGACTGCATATTTCCCGGAAGACGAGGTGTGTCTCGACAAGCATTTAGGTGGACACAGGGACATTCTAGACCGCTTAGGTATGTGATGGCAGGTAAATGTAGTTAGTGTTTTCTACAGATGTCATTAGGTGACAGCAACATCGAACTTTATATTCCCGTTCGTCAGGTGGGGCTAGGTGTCTCATGCGCATGCGCAGCGCATAAACAAAATGGCGACTGTACTTACGGAGTGCACAACCAAAGAGCAACGTGCTGCTGTGCATTTTTTTTTTTTTTTTTTTTTTTTTTGGAAAAAGGAATGTCTGCAAAGGACATTCATAAGGAAATGCTTCCTGTTTAAGTTGACTACCAGCACGAATCACAGCGTGCTTCAATGCGATGGAAACATCCTTCTTCGCCTTGGTTCCAAAAATTCAAGGTTAGGTCATCAGCAGGGAAGGTTATGCTGACAGTGTTCTGGGATTGTCAAGGGGTGCTTTTAACCAATTTCAAGAAGAAAGGTGATAATGTGAATTCTGAATAATACTGTGAAGTTCTATCGATGCTTCATGAAACAATTCGAAGAAAACGTCCAGAACTTCTGACTAGAGGAGTGTTGCTTCTTCATGACAATGCCAGACAACATACGGCTCGATTGACTCAGGAAAACATTAACCAACTAAGGTGGGAAGTTCTGTAATATCCACCTTACAGCCCCGACTTAGCCCCTAGCGATTTCCTCCTTTTTGGTCCACTGAAAACCTACCTTGGCGGGAGACATTTCGCGAATGATGCCGAAGTTGAATGTGAAGTTTAAACGTGGTTTAGAAAACAGAGCACGCAGTTCTATGCAGCCGGTTTGTGAGGACTAATAAAACGATGGGATGAGTGCGTCAATGTTGGTGGAAATTATGTTGAGAAATAAAGGGACAATGTATGTATAAAAATAAACTGATTTCAAGATGTTATCATATTTCGTTATTTTTCTACAGCGGTATGTGACTTACTTATTGACTTCCCCTCGTAGCAAAGGGTCGAGATACTTTTCAGAAGGAACTAATAAGAGCGAGTTCTGCAGGGGACTTGGTACATGATGATGTTGGTATTGAAGGGGGTGGGATGGGGATAATGACACTGGTGATGGTACGGATGATGATGATGATGATGATGATGATGATGTATGATGATGATGATGATGATGATGATGATGATGATGATGATGGATGATGATGATGATGATGATGATGATGATGATGATGATGATGATGATCATCATCATCATCATGGTAATGATGATAATTACGGTTATGATGATGGTGTTGGTAGTGATGCTGATGATGTTGACGTTATTAATGACGAGGATAATGATGGTGATAGGTGTGCTGATGATGATGATTATGATGATGATGATGGTGATAATGATGATGGTGATAGTAATGATGATTGTGGTGGTGATGGATGTTGTGATGATTATGGAGGTAATGATGATAGGGTGATGAAGATAATTGTGATGATGTTGGTATTGATGGTGATGACGATGATGATGATGGTACACCACTCTAGGCACTAAAAAGTCGACTTAAATGTTGACAGGGTCGATTTCATTGCACCGGGTTTATCCCATATGGCTCGGTCTCTTTCCGCAGCGCTGAAATCGTCGCACAAAGTACGAACTCCGTATCTCTAACGACGACCCACAGGAGTCTCCGAAAAATTTCATTTGTGAACCGAAGGACGCGGCCCGGAATCGAACCTACAATTTCCGGAGCCCGAGTCAAACGGCTTGACCACTTCGCCACGGAGTCGCACGTCTGCCATCAGTGTGTACGACCTCAACATACAGTATAATCATATTGGGCTGTTAGTGTTGGAAATGTCCAGCAGGCGCTACGGAAGTTGAAATTCAGCAATTAATTCATGACTACTCATGTCATGGCGATGTGATTATCTATACCTATGGCTCTGTGTTAAGAAAAGTGCCTGGAGATTCATAGCAAAGGTAAACGACCAATGTTTAATAAAGGAGAGCTTGGCATATGACACACCACAATCTCATGTCTGAGAATGGAGGTGGAGGCGGTTACTGCAGTTTTACTCTGGTTGGAGAACAAACTGTATCCGCATGTTGTGATTGTAACTGATTCACAAAGCATGCTGGCGAAGGTGAAGACTGGCATGCTTTATGCAGAATGGGATGCATCGATTCAGAGGTTGTGGGCATTCGCTGGATCTTTTCTCGAGGCATTCTGGTGTGGTTGGAAATGAACAGGCAAGCAGATTGGCTAGTGCCACATCATTAAGGGGTGATTTCTTCTTCTTCTTCTTCTTCGTACATCCGGAGTTTTTTTTTCGGATGTGATTGCGTTGTGCCTGTTTACAGCAGAGCTGCGTTCTTGCGCCGTTAGGCCGACACATCCGACTTCTGCGGGCATTTGTTGACCGGGTTAACCTTCCCGGGGGTTTCTTAGGACGTTTGACTCTCACTGTTGTGGTGTTATCCCCCATCCCAGCTGGTCCATATAGAACAGCCAAAGATCCTGGTCAGCCCTAAAGGGAAGGCAGGGGCAGACCATGGACATTCCCCGCCATCCAAGGAGGCTTCCATACTTGCAGAGCTGATACATAGCGCTCTGGTACTTGGCTCACCCAAGGAATCGTCACGTCCTGCACATGGCTGCTTAGCCTCACTTTCGTATATTGGGCCTTCCGTTCACCATAGGCTGTTCTTCCGGAAACCAGAAGTATGCAGTCTGCAGATGACATCCACACAGTGAGCTTTTGATTCGGACTTTCCATGTAATGGATTTGCTATCCAAGCAATATTCCATTTCGTGCCACTAGGACACTTTTCCACCTTTTATGAAGCCCACACAGTGGGCTTTAGATTCGGACTTTCCACGTAATGGATTTGCTATCCAAGCAATATTCCATTTCATGCCACTAGGACACTTTTCCACCTTTTATGAAGCCCACACAATGGGCTTTTGATTCGGACTTTCCACATAATGGATTTGCTATCCAAGCAATATTCCATTTCGTGCCACTAGGACACTTTTCCACCTTTTATGAAGCCCACACAGCGAGCTTTCGATTTGGACTTTCCACATAATGGATTTGCTATCCAAGCAATATTCCATTTCATGCCTCTGGGTCTTCATGCACCTTTAAATGTCAACCTGTATGTAGTTAAAGTAAGCTGCGGTCAACTTTAGCTTGTTGATATCTCCATAGAGCTTGTCCTCAAATGAAGCAGGTGTGGGCCAAAATATCTTTCTCTGTTCTGCATACGTTGGGCAATCCTGCAGCAAATGTTTTGCTGTCATTTTTCCAGTTCTACAATTACATTCATCGGTATCTCCTATCTTTAGTTTATTGAACAAGTGGTATTTCAGCCTGTTATGTCCTGTGCGGAGTCTGAAGATATCTACTTGTTCTCTTCGGTCGAGTTTGTAATATGCATCATCCTTCTGATGGCCTGGATGCTCTGATTCCCATTTGGTTCTATAAGTGCTTTTTATCAACCTCTTTGCCTCATTATAGGTTATGTCTATGTCAGGACTTTGGTAGTCGTCCGCCCTCTTTTGCCAGTCTGTCAGCCTCTTCGTTTCCATGTATACTGCAATGTGATGGGATCCACTGTATTGCAACTTTTTTGGATTTCTGGCATAGACCATGGAGTGCTGCTCTTAGGTCAGTTAGTTCTGTGCTGTTATTGCTCTTCAGTATTGAGACAGCTGACTTTGCATCTGTGAAGATAGCTATTTGCTTCTCTTTATTTTCCTCCATCAGGAGCATTTCTGCTGCAGTTTTCAGAGCCTCTACCTCCGCTTTGAAGTTACTTGAAAATTTTCCAGTTGCCATTGAATGTGTTTTTTTTTCACTCCATTTTTTAAATTTAGGAGAATTCCTCCTCCTCCATTCTCTATTGAATTTTTGGCTGATCCATCTGTATATGCATGGGTCCAATTCCTGCTTGGGTAATGTTCTTTTATGTAGTTTAGGGTTATTTCTCTTTTTTCGATTTCATTCTGAGTGTAGTTTTTCTCAATACCAGGAATGTTTTCTATCATCTCAGGCAGTTGCTGCTGTCTCCAAGCTGGGAACTTGTGTGCATTGTAGTATGGGCTTGACTGTTGATATGTTAAGTATAGGATCTGCCCTAATCCTTCGTTTTGCAGTTTCTACAAAGTTGCTACGCTTCAGTCTTCCCTTTCCAAAACCATTAAATCTGTTGTACATAGGGTGGTCTGTCAATCTTCTAAATTTTTCTGCTTGTTGCTGGGCTCTGCTATCTCTTCTATCCTGCATTGGTTGTAAACAAGTGATCTTTTCTAGTTCATTAATAGGCGTTGTCTTCAGGCTTTCCAGTTATGATTCGCATTCCTTGGTTTTGGACTCTACTTATTTTGTTAAAGTTTGACTTAGCTGCTGTTGCCCAAGCTGCAATGCCATATTCCAGTACTGGCCTCACCCGTCCAGTATATAACTTCTTGAGAACTTTCTCATCTGCTCCCCACGTTGTACCAGCAAGCTTTTTCATGATTGCCATTCTCTGCCTTGCTCTTGTTCGATTTTTCTCAACCTGTGTCTTCCATGTCAGGCGACGATCAAAGGTGACTCCTAGATAGTTTGGATTTTCTTCATGGCGCAATATTTTTCCATTCAATACCAGCTTAGGTTGCTGAGTTTTATTTGAGAGGGAGAACACTGTGCATGTTGTTTTCTCCTCACTTATCTTCACTAGCCATGATTTTGACCAGTCCTCTAGCGCTAATAAGGCTTGCTGTATTCTGCTGTTAGCTGTACTAATATATTCTTCAGATGTCCATATGGCTAGGTCATCTGCAAAGGAGGATGTGTAGTACTCTGGCTGGAAAATTTTCTGTGATGTCATTTATATATGCTAGGAATAATGTTGGTGAAAGAACTCCTCCTTGGGGGACACCTTGCTCCAGCAGCATCATTTTGCTTGTTTGTCCTTGTACTTTTGTCCTGGCAGTTCTGTTCTCAAGGTAGTGGCTGATCCATTTATACATTTTTCCACAAACATGCATGTTTTGCAGTTTTACTTTCAGTCCTTCCTTCCATACTTTATCAAATGCTTTTTCTAAATCTATCCAGACTGCTAGTGTGTGCTTTTTCTCTTGGAAGGCATCCTCTATTTCCTGAGCTATATAGGTTATTTGATCTTCAGTGGATCTGTACTTTCTGAATCCTGCTTGGTGTGGTGTTAAGAGTTTGTTTTCTTCCAGATGCCATGTTAGCCTGCCATTGATAATGCGTTCCATTAATTTTCCTACACAGCTAAGTAGACTGATAGGTCGATAGCCATTTGGTTCTTCCAGGTCTTTTCCTTTCTTTGGGACTGGTATTAGTATAGCTTCCTTCCATGCCTGTGGGACTATTCCTCTCTTCCAGCTGTTATTTAGGACTGCTAGTAGTTTCTTCTTTGCCTTGGTGTCTAGTCCTATTAGCATTTCATTTGTGATTCCATCCTTTCCTGGTGATTTCTTCTTTTTTAGGGTATTCATTGCCTGTTCCATTTCTTCCATTGTTAGATTTGCTATCATATATTCTGCTGCTGTCTCTGTATTTCTATGATGTATCTGTTTGTCTTTGATTGCTTTCTTCTGTTCGGTTGTAATATCAATGTGGTTTGCATTTGCATAGTGTTCCATTAGTGCATTTGCAGCCTTTTTTTTCTGTAAGCAAGGCATTTCCTTGTTTAATTGTTATTTGTTTGTTTCTAGGTCCTTCATTGTTCATGGCTTTCACTAGTTTCCATAGTTTGTTTCCATCCCTGTCAAAATTCAGGTTTTCTGTTTTTTCCCTCCAACAATCTCTTGTTGTTTGATTTACTGTTCTTTTATATTTTGCTGAGATGGCTTTGAGAGAGATATTCGCTTCAATTGTTTGTTCTCTCTCTGCTGTCTTCCTGGCATCTTCAACTTTGTCCTCCAAACTTTGTAGTTCTTCAGTCCAGTATGGTTTGTAATTTTTCCTCGCTCCTCTAGGAATGGACTCAGTAGCTGCCTGTATTATCGCTCTGTTTAGACTTTCCACCATTTGCTTTATGTTGCCATATCGTGTATTTATGTTTTCACAATATTTGTCTGTTAGTATGGCAAATCTGTCCCAATCTGCTCGTTTGTAATTCCAGCGGGGCAAGGGCTTTTGCTCCTGTGGAACACACTCCATATTCATTACAAGCTTGATTGGTCTGTGGTCACTACCTGCTAATTGGTCCAGCACATGGCGATCGATTTTGTGGAGGATGTCTCCTGTGCAGAAAGCTAAGTCTGGAGTAGAAGTGGTAAGCCATCTTCTGGAGTAGAAGCTCGGTGTGTCATCCGCTTTGTTGAGTAGATGGAGATTTGAGTCTATTTCCCAGTCCTCCAATTCATCTCCTGTTTTGTCAGTATCTGGGTATCCCCATCTTTCTGAACGGCTATTAAAGTCTCCGACAATAATGCAGTTTGTGTCAGTTATTTTCATGTTTGAGAGTGTAAGGTCCTTATCTGCTGGGCTATACAGATTGTAGATTCTTATTTTCACGTCCTTTATCATTATATCAACACCTATAATTTCCGTTTGGTGTCAGAGATCACAGATACTTCGCTGCAAGGTATTGTATTTTGTGTAAGTATTAGAACTCCTCCTTTGTGTCCTTCGCGGTCAAACCGTGTGGCCTGATATCCTCTGACTGAGAATTTGTGATTGGCATTGAGGTGTGTCTCTTGAATGCATGCCACATCTATTCTATCTTTATGAAGACGCTGTGTTAGGGAGTCCTTTCTTCTTGTAAACTCCTTCGGCATTCCC
>JACEFZ010004459.1:0-16248 GCA_014155875.1 Cepaea nemoralis
GTTTTTTATAAGCTACACATTGAGTGTTGAATTCAAGTCACACAGGGACACTCTTCACAGCTGACTCAAGTTTAGCCTCTGCATCGTGAAGAACAGTTTTTTTTTTTAAAGCACCTACTATATATATATATAATATATATATATATATATATATATATATATTATATATATATATATATATATATATATATATATATATATATATGTCAAAGATCTACCCAAAGGGGCTTAGAGAGTTAAGACGGAGCTATACAGATAATACTAGACAGGAGAGACACAGGCACTTTATTTAGCTTGACAACAGGACACAAGTGTGTCAACGACGAGAGCATTAAGTGCGTATGAGCGAGAGTATAGGAAACTCGCCTCTCGACGAGTAACTGGGGAATACCATTACATTAGTTAACTGACCAAGCGTGCTGGGACTCTACGCACGCAGAACTCGTCAGCGCACGCAGGACTGAATGTCCGAAGTTGAACACGCAACTAGAAGCATGCCCCAGACGGGGGACAAGGACTGAGAGAGAATAGACGTGTTCGCTAGGAACCATACGTAGTTTATAGACAATAGTGTTAGCTAGACCTTAGATTCCAATTAGTGTATAGTATCATTATTTCCACCTCTTCATTGCATCTGTGAAACATACCATGTTGTTGATTATCAATGAAGTAATCCGCTCGCCGAGCTTGTGTGTCATAAGCTCTAAATAAAAATGTATCCTTTTGCAAACCACACGAGTTATTGATTCGTGTTGTGCAAAAGTAGGGAGTCCTGAATAACCTGTCTACCTGTCATTTCTCTTTTTTCTGTCATTGTCCAGGTTTGGCATTGGTAACATAGAGTTGGCAGGAGAATTGTGTTGTTAAGTGCTTTCTTAGTAATTATTGATACATGTTTGTTCTTTAGTATTGGTGCCATTTGTCCAATGAGTTGGTTTGCCTTAATGCAAATATTTTCGATCTTGTCTTCTGATTCCAATTCAAATTCCAATTTTCGAAACAAAAAATTTCAACATCCGGTCTCGTCTAACCTGTTTCCTCAGCGGTGGTTATTGTTGAGAGCGGTAGTTTTTGTCGGGTCATTCACCCTGATTCTTTTAGGAGAGAACAATAGTGTTTGTCTTCTGATTTGCCATTTGATGATATTATACTTCCTTGGTACTTGAAATTCTTTACTTGTTTCAAGGGATGTTCGTTTAGGTGAATCGTTGTTGCTTTTTCTTCTTCAGTTACAGTTATTACCTATGTTTTCGTTTCAGTTTTTTCTGTTTTTTCGTTTCTGTTTTTTTTTAATTTCGTTAAGTCCCCGCTAATCACTGGTATCATGAAGGCTAAAAGATTGCAATGGCTGGGGCATATAGAAAGAATGGGAGAGAAAACAGGGAAACAAAGCACGCTTACACTTAAGAAAAAAAATGACCGTAGGCCCCGAGGTAGACCAAGAAGACGGTGGAGAGATAATATACATACAGACCTACAAGCACTTGGAATCAACTACTGGCAAGAGAAGGTCAGCCAGAGAGATGAATGGAGACGGATTGTATTTGCAGCAAAGAACCTCAATGGCTCGGAATGCTGAAGAAGAAGAAGATATATATATATATATATATATATATATATATATATATATATATATATATATATTATATATATATATATATATATATGTGTGTGTGGTGTGTGTGAGTGTGGTGTGTGGGGGGTGGGGGGGGGGGATTTAAGGTAAGGAAACTGTGAAGTACTGAATTAATCCCCAACGAATTAATTAATCAATATAGACATTCAAAAAACTCAATAAAGAAATACATAATGCATTGAAGGAATGCATAATTCACTGAAGAAATTAAGGAATCGATGAAGGAATAAATGCAACACTAAAAGAACGAGTATATTCATTGAATCACGAAGGAAACATGACCGACTGAAGGCATGTGTCTCTAGCAATATTATTGCTCGACTTACTGTTATGACTTCAATAATCAGACTACTTGTGGTCAAGGCAAAAGCACCCGCATCTTTCTTCACAATTCTACCACTAGCATGAGCCTTAAAGGCCCATAAACTTTACACGCGCGTACGACCGTCCCATCTGTGTAAATGAGCGCATCACCCTCTAAAGATTTCTCGAAGATCGAAGCCTGTACTTCCGCCTCTACAAGAGCTGGATGCTCTTGTCTGTATTTTCTATCTATTGTAATGCCAACTAACATAACTCTGTTGGTAATTCTACTCACTCCTCGCCGGGTTCTATGTTCTCAAGTGAACACACCTGTTGAAGAATGTCTTTGGCTTGACCGATGTGATTCAATGAACGAATGAATGATTTAATAAAGGTATACAGGAATGCGTGAAGTAATGCACGAATAAATGAAGCATTGGGGGAATAAGTGAATTAGTAAAGGTACAAAGGAATGATGGAATCAATACATGAATAAATGAAGCAATGGAGAAATGCATGAATTAATGAAGAAATACATTAAAACAAAGACGGTTTTAAATTTGCAGCGGATTTAACGGTTTATTTTAATCATTCAGAAAATATAATGGCAGCAGCATTGTGCGGTAACAGAAAGGTAAAACACTAACCTAGTTGAGACCTTGTAGAACTTAACACATCATCAACTTGCTTACTATAACCCACACATACCACTGTCATCTACACAATGTCTAAGACATAGAGTGTGTAATCACTGTTGTATCTTTACTATGTTTATCTACCTTATTTGTTGAATGGTATTTGTTATTGAAATATAAGCCTGGAGGAAATTGGTCGTCAATGTTAAGCACTGATTTATTGTGATAGAGTGCATGTTGAACATTTCAAGACTGCAGTTATTTATATCTTTGGGATGGCGCAGACTGAAGCATGTACAAGAGATAATACAGATTGTTTTACATTGCGTGTGTTACACATTATATAGGCTTTTTTCATAAAATTAAACATTCGCGTGTTAGAGATAATATGCAATGTTTTACATTCCTGTGTCAGAGATAATATAGACTGTTTTAGATTCATTTTTAGAGATAATATAGACTGTTTTAGATTCACGTCTTAGAGATAATATAAAGTGTTTGACATTAGTATGTTAGAGATAATATACAGTGTTTAACATTCGTATGTTAAAGATAATATAGAGTGGTTGAGATTAGGTGTGTGAGATAGTATTGAGTGTTTGACATTCGTGAGGTAGTGATAGTGTAGAGTGTTTGAAAGTAGGTGTTAACGAGAGAAGAGGTATAGAGTATTTTACATTACGTGTTAGAGATAGTATAGTGTGACTGATGTGTGTGTGTGTGTGTGTGTGCGTGCGTGTGTGCGTGCGTGCGTGCGCGTGTGTGTGTGTGTGTGCGTGTGTGTGTGTGTGTTAGAGGTAATATAGAGTAGTTGAGATTAGGTTATGAGATAGTATAGAGTATTTGCCATTATGCGTTAGAGAAAGCATAGCGTGTTTTGACATTATGTGTTAAAGATAGTATCGAGTGTTGGCATTATGTGTCAGAGATATTATAGTGTTTGACATTATGTGTTGAGATAGTACAGCGTGGTTTAACATTATGTGTTAGGAATAGTATATAGTGTTTGACATTGTGTGTTAGAGATAGTATAGAGTGTTTGACATTATGTGTTGGAGATAGTATAGTGTGTTCGACATTATGTGCTAGAGATAATATAGAGTGGCGTCATTCCCGTGATGAGTGCCAGTGTCTTCTGTAGATTTCCTGCATAGCCACAAAGCCACTGGACATATTAGCCGAAGCACTTATAGAATGGCATTCCAGTTCTTGTAGCTCTACATTCGCAGTTTTGATACCATATACCGCTGGTTTCCAAGATTGTACGTCCACGTGTGCCCACTGCATGGCATTTCGAAAAGTTGTCTTTGCAACCTGCCAAAAGAAACAAGATATGAATATGTGACTTGTTAAAGACAACCGTCGTGAGCCCGGGTAGCCCAGGTGCTAGAGCCTGCTCCATGCTGGCCTGTCGTCATGTATTCGACACCCTTTCGAGGCGAGTATTTCTGTCTTCATTGGGTTGTGATCCCTGGTACACCCTATCTAACATGCACACTATCCATTATTATTTTTTTTAAATATAGTGTGAGGAGATGGATTTGAGAATTTGGTGACAACTGGTAAGATCGAGGGGAACAGACCAAGGGGAAGACCTAGAAGCAAGGTACCTGGATGGCTTGGCCTTGTGGCATGGTCGAGACAGAAACACGGAGCTGATCCACGACTCTGGTGATCGAGTGAGATAGGCAGAACATGACCACCCACGCTTACCGGCATGGCACATGATGGATGGATGGATAGTGTGAGGAGAAATAAATTCGTCAGGCGCTATAATGGCTACATTTTCCATCAAGATTAGAGTTTTCTTTACAAAAAAAAAAAACGTTGCTAGTGCCTCGTGGTGGGAAGAGGGATCATTTACTGGTTTATCTATGACCCCGCTCAGACATGAGATACAAGTAACCACAAGTTCCACGCATATACATTGAAAACACAACTCTCATATACAGGTAAATGATCACTCCCGTATGCAGTGACAGTATCACATTCATATACAATGATAGTATCGCACTCGTATACAGTGAATGTATCACTTTCATATGCAATGATATCACACTCGTATACAGTGAAAACAGCACACACAAATATTGTGAAAGTACCACTCACAAATACTGCTAAAGTACCAAACTCATATGCAGTGAAATATCCGCACACATTTACGGTGAATGTACAGCACACACATATACAGTGAATGTACCACACATATATACACACTGAAAGTAGCACACACATACACAGTACAAGTACAACTCTCATATGCAATTAATGATAATAGATCTAGGTCTTCGTATAGTTTTTTTTCTCTATTTGTTGATTGAGTGTGTCTTCATATTGTGTGTTTCTTATATGTGCATTGATCTCTGTCTTCTTATAGTTTCTCTCTTTGTTAGTTGATCTGAATCTTCTTATAGTGTAGATTGTTAGTTGGTGTGTATATGTATGCAATGTCTTCCTATTCTATTTGTTAGTTGATCTGTATTTGGTGTATAGTGTCGTCTCTATTTGTTAATTGAGTTGTGTCTCCTTATAATATTGTATCAATTTGTTACTTGAGTTGTATCTCCATATACTGTTTTCTCTGTGTTTTAGGTGAGCTGTGTTTCCGTAAAGTGTTTTCCTTATTTGTCAGTTGATACATATATTCTCTATTTGTTTCTTAATCAATGCGCTTGAAGATGATTTTCTCTGTGTTAGATGCTCTGCGTCTTCGTATATTGCTTTCTCGTATCGTGTTTTCTGTGTATAGTGCACTTGTATTGCTTTGGTGGTTTATTGTTCGAACATAGACCCCGTAACCACACCATTTAGTCTGAGAATGAAAGTGGCGGAAGTCACCCTGGCGTTGCACTGGATAGAGAACAAACACTAAACCACACACATCTCGTGATTGTAACGTACCCACAGAGCAGGTTAAGAAAGATTAAGACATGCATGCTTCATGTGGAGTGGCATGATTCAATTATACAATTCAAATTCAGGCAGCATACGTTTCAAATTTTCCCCAGAGCAAGCTTCATATTGGGAAATGAACAGTAATGTAAGTTTGTTGGTGGGTTTCTAAGTATAATTGTTGATTGGTTTGCCGCAGGAAAAATTTGTTTCAGAAGTTAGGCCTGATGTCTTGTTGTTCATGTCATTTGGACCCTGAAAGGAAATTGCGTCCATCGTAGTGAAATCGGTGCTGATATGAGTCTCCCGACGCGGTATCTTAACTTACATCTTTAGGGGGACTGTGGTATATAGATGTTCTTCCTCTCCCTAAGCCCACAAGCATCACCTGGATCTTTTCTCCGGGGCATGCCGGTGTGCTGGGAAATGAACAGGCGGACAGATTGGCTGGCTCTGCAGAACTTAGTGGAGTATTGATACATGACAAGGCAGACGTGGTTGTGGCCTTGTGGGAGCACGTGCAAACCTCGGAGGAGCAAATGGATTATCATGGTCTGGCAAGAATGAGACAACGAGGAGTGACAAAGGGATCTGGCCGACGCTCAACGCTCAAAGGAAAGGCGAGACGGACTTATAATCAGATTGCTACTGGTACTATTAGTGTTGGAACTCTTCGCTGGCTGCTGAGGATGGGGGCGGAGCACTTATGGGAATGCCCCGAATGCCGTGATGTCGATTCCTAAATCAATCAATCAATCAATCAATCCCTAAGCCCACAAGCCAGTCGGGGTGTCCGAGACAGATACTAGATCTTCACGGCCGCAGAGAGGCATCTTAGGATGTGACCAGATCATGGTCCAGGCGGTGCATTCATCCTGGGCAGGCTTAGGTCTAGGCTGGCAGTATGTCCTCCACGGGGTGTAGGTAGTTCATCATCAAAAGAGTGCAACACAATGCTCACAGAGAAGGAAGACACACATACAACCTACGTGCTTGCGTTAAATCCATGAAATAGTCGTCTGGCGGGCTAAAGTCGGACTTGGTACATGTGAAGGTATTACAATCTTCATCTTTGGTGGCTCCCAAAGGTAAACATTTTGCTCCTACTTCACAGCCTGCAACAAGAGACCCATTTACTGTCAGTTGTATGCTTAAACGGGAGATGCGGTAGCGTAGTGGTTAGACGCTCGTCTCCTCGTCCCGTGGTCAAGGTTCGAGACGCATCGGCGATTATACCATATGTGTGTGTGTTCGTTGACCCTCTCACAGCTTGGCATCGGGGAGGATACCATTTATGTGTAAATTGACCCCCTCACAACCGAACATTTGTACCAGGACATAGGCAGTACAGGCGGCCGATGGGACACTGGGCACATCAGCGACCGAGTGACAGAGAGAGAGAGAGAGAGAGAGAGAGAGAGAGAGAGAGAGAGAGAGAGAGAGAGAGAGAGAGAGAGAGAGAGAGAGGAGAGAGAGAATAGAGAGGGATCGGAATAGAGAACAAGCGAACAGACTTTATGTTCAAAGGGATAGGAATTGGATGGGTATGCTAATATGACATAAATTGACCCCCTCACAACCGAACATTTGTACCAGGACATAGGCAGTACAGGCGGCCGATGGGACACTGGGCACATCAGCGACCGAGTGACAGAGAGAGAGAGAGAGAGAGAGAGAGAGAGAGAGAGAGAGAGAGGAGAGAGAGAATAGAGAGGGATCGGAATAGAGAACAAGCGAACAGACTTTATGTTCAAAGGGATAGGAATTGGATGGGTATGCTAATATGACATACTGCCCTTCTTAATGGCAGAGAGAGAGAGAGAGAGAGAGAGAGAGAGAGAGAGAGAGAGAGAGAGAGAGAGAGAGAGACAGACAGAGAGAGAGAGAGAAGAGGAAATAAAAACAAAGAGAGAGAGAGAGAGAGAGAGAGAGAGAGAGAGAGAGAGAGAGAGAGAGAGAGAGAGAGAGAGAGAGAGAGAGAGAGAGAGAGACGATATCCTACATAATCAGAAATTATCTTGGTGCATCGATTGCGACAGCGACCCTGCTTCCCATATTGAAGTTTACATGGAAGGTGCTGAGTATCAGTCACTTAAACTTAAGATACAGTCCTTCATCTGATCAATTACTACTATCCAAAAAACCACCCACAGGCACTGGGCACACTACCATTAAAAGGAAAAGAATGATTGTGTGTGGCGACTTCAACAGCCACTCGCAGAGCTGGGGCTTTGATCACATGGACGAGAGAGGAGAGAGACTGGAAGACTGGAAGGATGGGAATAGATTCATCCTGATTAACAAGCCGTCTGACCCACAAACATTCTACTCATTACACGAATTGTTGGGATACAACTTAGTGGCAGTGACCATCGGCCAGTCTTTCTAACTGTAGAAAATGAGCTTGTAAGTGAAAGCAGCACCCTCTCGAGGTGGATCTACAAGAAAGCAAACTGGGCAATGTACAAGCATCGCACCAGCATACTGGTTAGAAACCTGAACACTGAGAAGGACATAAATAAAGTTGTTGGAGAGTTTGGGAAATGCATACTACAAGCGGCACGAGAAACAATACCAAGAAGAGCCCGTAAACATTATAAACCCTACTTGAGTAGTGAACTGGAACAGTTGCATAATGAGGTGGATGTATGTAGAAAGCAAGCAGAGGCCAACACCAGCCAAGAACATCACAATAAATATCAGCACGCAAAAGCCAAATTTCAAAGGGCCAAGCTGCAGGCTAGACGGAAAAGCTGGCAGGAGAAAAAGTCACTTAACTTTGAAAGAGACACAAGGAAGTTATGGAAGCTAATAAAACAGCTTAACGATGAGGGCACAGGGAGAAACTCAAAATTTGCACTACATAAAGACGGAAACATCTTAACAGGAAAGCAAGCAGCTGACCATTTTGCGGACTCATTCGCACAAGATAACAATATCGGTAATTAGTTCAGAGAAACAACAAGAGATTCAAAAGAAATGGCAACTTACAGGACAGAAGGAAATTGTACATGATGTTATGGAGGCACCTATCACAATCAGTGAACTGGAGCTAGCCATATCAAAACTTAAAATGAGAAAGTCACCAGGAGCTGAGAGTATCTCCAATGAAATTATCAGGAACCTAGGAACAGAGGCCAAAGCAAAGCTGCTACAGTTCTTTAATAACACATGGACCTTAGGCAGTGTTCCACAAGTCTAAAGAGAAGTAATCATGATACCCCTCCTAAAATCTGGGAAAGTCCCATTGCCTCCATTTACAGACCCATTAGCCTCACCAGCTGTCTCTGCAAAACAATGGAACGCGTCATCAATCACAGACTACAGTGGTACATTGAAAGTGAAAACATCCTTGTGCCACAACAGGCTGGCTTTAGGCTGTGCTACTCAATGGAAGATCAGACAACCTACATCTCTCAAGAAGTTGAGGATGCATTCCAAGAGAAGAAGCTGGTACTTGTGGCTTGGATAGATCTGAAGAAAGCCTTTGACAAAGTCTGGAAAGAAGGTTTCTTGAAGAAACTAAGAAACTGTAAAGTCAATGGAAGTATGTACAAATGCGAGAAAGCATACTTGCACAACAGAAGAGCCTGAGAACAGATAGACGGTCTTAAGAGCAAGAAAGTATTATTGTGTCACTGTGTTCCCCAACGCGGAGTCCTGCCCCCAACACTGTTTCAAAACTTCATCAATGATCGTGTTGCTAATCTACCGTGTGGAATTAAAGCGGCAATGTACGCTGATGACCTGGTTTTGTGGAGCGCAAATTAACATAAATCAGTGGCCACCATATTGCTACAGAGAGCTGTAGATACATTTGTTGCATGGGCGGATAGATGGTGTGTCAGCATAAACACTGACAAGTGCAGCACCACTCTATTTACCCTTTCTCCAAACAAAAGGCAGGGATCATTCAGATAAATGGAACACCCCTAAGAGAAGATAAAGAACCAACATACCTTGGTGTAACATTCGACGACAGGCTGACATGGAGAAAACACATCAAAAAAGCAGTAGCAAAGGCCAGAAAGAAAATAACCATCCTGAGAAAGCTAAGTGGAACCACTTGGGGAGCCAGTGGGAAAATACTTAGCAAAGTTTATCAACAGAGCATACGACCACACATGGAATACGGGTCAACTGCGTGGTGTTCAGCATCAAAACCCACAATACATGAGCTGGACAAGGTGCAAAATCAAGCTCTTAGAGTCATCACAGGAGGGATGAGATCAACCCCTATAGTAGCAATGGAGAAAATGGGGAAGACACAAGCTCTAAGAGAACGCAGAGATACAAAAACACTAATACAAGCAGAAAAGTTCCTCAGCTTGCCAGGCCACCCTATGAAGAACCGATTTGAAAACTTAGCTAATGGGCGGTTGAAAAGAAATAGTTTCATCTACCAGACCAAACGACTCTGCAGAGAAACCATCGATCGTCCCACAGTTGGTATCCCATTAACAACTATTCCAGAGCGAACCCCGTGGAAAGATGAATATAGGCTATTGCTACAAATCCAGACAAAAGTGAGAGGAATATTTGACAAGCAAGAACAGAACAGTGTGCAGCGCAGAACAGCCACTCTCAGCTTCCTTGATGACGAATACCCACATGATCTCTGAATCCGAGTCTACACAGATGGGTCAGCACAAAATGCTGTTCGAAATGGTGGAGCGGGATTGCACATAGACTATCCAAATAATACTAGGGACACGGCCAGAGTTCCAACACGACAGTACTGCCATAACTATGATACTGGAATTGAGGCAATCAAGATAACCACAGAGAAATTACAAAATACCAGACATGGTACACAACCTGAGGTGATATTGACAAATGCAAAGTCCGTAATAGAGGCGCTCCTGTCTGGGAAATTGCCAGTTCTAAGGACACTTCTTTCTGAACTTAGCAGTCAGCGTAAGGTCATCATACAGTGGATACCATCCCACTGTAGAGTCCCCGGAAACGACAGAGCTGATCGATTGGCTAAGGAAGGAGCAAAAGAAGAACCTGATGTGCCCATTACAAACCACAAAAAGAAAAGAATTATCAAATCAGACAGAAGGACACCAAACCCTACTCAAGACGACTACCAAGTTATGGACAGACCAGAACAGGTAATTCTTCTTCGCCTCAGAACAGGACGCAATAGATTACGCAATCACATGTATACAAAATTCAAGATTGGTGACTCAGCCATGTGCACATGTGGTTTGGCGTCGCAGACAGCAGAGCACATACTCAAGGATTGCAAAAACTACCACATATCCAGGCGAACCTTCTAGCCTAGAGAGACAACAGTGGAAGATAAACTCCATGAACCGCTGAGTGAACTAAAAAAGACTGTTAGATTCATATAAGAGACAAAATTGCAGTTATAAATATATTTCAGGTGAACGAAAGAAGGCGAGGATTTGATATCTGACTAATCTACTTTCCACAGTAAATCCGAGTATGAACAAGTAATACAACACACACTACAGGTAATACAACAATCACTACAATGAATATAACAAACACTAGAGGTAATAAAACAAACAGCACAGGTAATAGAACAAACACTACTGGTAATAGAACAAACACTGCAGGTAATAGAACAAACACTGCAGGTAATAGAACAAACACTGCAGGTAATAGAACAAACACTACAGGTAATAGAACAACCACTACATGTAATAGAACAACCACTACATGTAATAGAACAACCACTACATGTAATAGAACAACCACTACATGTAATAGAACAACCACTACATGTAATAGAACAACCACTACATGTAATAGAACAACCACTACATGTAATAGAACAACCACTACATGTAATAGAACAACCACTACATGTAATAGAACAACCACTACATGTAATAGAACAACCACTACATGTAATAGAACAACCACTACATGTAATAGAACAACCACTACATGTAATAGAACAACCACTACATGTAATAGAACAACCACTACATGTAATAGAACAACCACTACATGTAATAGAACAACCACTACATGTAATAGAACAACCACTACATGTAATAGAACAACCACTACATGTAATAGAACAACCACTACATGTAATAGAACAACCACTACATGTAATAGAACAACCACTACATGTAATAGAACAACCACTACATGTAATAGAACAACCACTACATGTAATAGAACAACCACTACATGTAATAGAACAACCACTACATGTAATAGAACAACCACTACATGTAATAGAACAACCACTACATGTAATAGAACAACCACTACATGTAATAGAACAACCACTACATGTAATAGAACAACCACTACATGTAATAGAACAACCACTACATGTAATAGAACAACCACTACATGTAATAGAACAACCACTACATGTAATAGAACAACCACTACATGTAATAGAACAACCACTACATGTAATAGAACAACCACTACATGTAATAGAACAACCACTACATGTAATAGAACAACCACTACATGTAATAGAACAACCACTACATGTAATAGAACAACCACTACATGTAATAGAACAACCACTACATGTAATAGAACAACCACTACATGTAATAGAACAACCACTACATGTAATAGAACAACCACTACATGTAATAGAACAACCACTACATGTAATAGAACAACCACTACATGTAATAGAACAACCACTACATGTAATAGAACAACCACTACATGTAATAGAACAACCACTACATGTAATAGAACAACCACTACATGTAATAGAACAACCACTACATGTAATAGAACAACCACTACATGTAATAGAACAACCACTACATGTAATAGAACAACCACTACATGTAATAGAACAACCACTACATGTAATAGAACAACCACTACATGTAATAGAACAACCACTACATGTAATAGAACAACCACTACATGTAATAGAACAACCACTACATGTAATAGAACAACCACTACATGTAATAGAACAACCACTACATGTAATAGAACAACCACTACATGTAATAGAACAACCACTACATGTAATAGAACAACCACTACATGTAATAGAACAACCACTACATGTAATAGAACAACCACTACATGTAATAGAACAACCACTACATGTAATAGAACAACCACTACATGTAATAGAACAACCACTACATGTAATAGAACAACCACTACATGTAATAGAACAACCACTACATGTAATAGAACAACCACTACATGTAATAGAACAACCACTACATGTAATAGAACAACCACTACATGTAATAGAACAACCACTACATGTAATAGAACAACCACTACATGTAATAGAACAACCACTACATGTAATAGAACAACCACTACATGTAATAGAACAACCACTACATGTAATAGAACAACCACTACATGTAATAGAACAACCACTACATGTAATAGAACAACCACTACATGTAATAGAACAACCACTACATGTAATAGAACAACCACTACATGTAATAGAACAACCACTACATGTAATAGAACAACCACTACATGTAATAGAACAACCACTACATGTAATAGAACAACCACTACATGTAATAGAACAACCACTACATGTAATAGAACAACCACTACATGTAATAGAACAACCACTACATGTAATAGAACACCACTACATGTAATAGAACAACCACTACATGTAATAGAACAACCACTACATGTAATAGAACAACCACTACATGTAATAGAACAACCACTACATGTAATAGAACAACCACTACATGTAATAGAACAACCACTACATGTAATAGAACAACCACTACATGTAATAGAACAACCACTACATGTAATAGAACAACCACTACATGTAATAGAACAACCACTACATGTAATAGAACAACCACTACATGTAATAGAACAACCACTACATGTAATAGAACAACCACTACATGTAATAGAACAACCACTACATGTAATAGAACAAACACTACATGTAATAGAACAACCACTACATGTAATAGAACAACCACTACATGTAATAGAACAACCACTACATGTAATAGAACAACCACTACATGTAATAGAACAACCACTACATGTAATAGAACAACCACTACATGTAATAGAACAACCACTACATGTAATAGAACAACCACTACATGTAATAGAACAACCACTACATGTAATAGAACAACCACTACATGTAATAGAACAACCACTACATGTAATAGAACAACCACTACATGTAATAGAACAACCACTACATGTAATAGAACAACCACTACATGTAATAGAACAACCACTACATGTAATAGAACAACCACTACATGTAATAGAACAACCACTACATGTAATAGAACAACCACTACATGTAATAGAACAACCACTACATGTAATAGAACAACCACTACATGTAATAGAACAACCACTACATGTAATAGAACAAACACTACATGTAATAGAACAACCACTACATGTAATAGAACAACCACTACATGTAATAGAACAACCACTACATGTAATAGAACAACCACTACATGTAATAGAACAACCACTACATGTAATAGAACAACACTACATGTAATAGAACAACCACTACATGTAATAGAACAACCACTACATGTAATAGAACAACCACTACATGTAATAGAACAACCACTACATGTAATAGAACAACCACTACATGTAATAGAACAACCACTACATGTAATAGAACAACCACTACATGTAATAGAACAACCACTACATGTAATAGAACAACCACTACATGTAATAGAACAACCACTACATGTAATAGAACAACCACTACATGTAATAGAACAACCACTACATGTAATAGAACAAACACTACATGTAATAGAACAAACCACTACATGTAATAGAACAACCACTACATGTAATAGAACAACCACTACATGTAATAGAACAACCACTACATGTAATAGAACAACCACTACATGTAATAGAACAACCACTACATGTAATAGAACAACCACTACATGTAATAGAACAAACACTACATGTAATAGAACAACCACTACATGTAATAGAACAACCACTACATGTAATAGAACAACCACTACATGTAATAGAACAACCACTACATGTAATAGAACAACCACTACATGTAATAGAACAAACACTGCAGGTAATAGAACAAACACTACTGGTAATAGAACAAACACTACTGGTAATAGAAAAAACACTACAGGTAATAGAACAAACACTGCAGGTAATAGAACAAACACTACAGGTAATAGAACAAACACTGCAGGTAATAGAACAAACACTGCAGGTAATAGAACAAACACTGCAGGTAATAGAACAAATACAATAAGTATTAGAACAGTCACAACGGGTAATAGAACAATATAGCATAGCACAAAGTAATAACGCTTTACAAAACATAATGAGGAAACATGCAGCACGTTGCGGCGACTGGCCGTCATCAGCAAACAACTATATACACAAAACACAACATGTAACCACGGAGAAGACACACCGGTGATTACTCTAACGCATTAAGACGGGATGAGAAGAATAGAAAGACGCAGTTACATTTTACCTTGACAGCCATCGTACATGTATGTGGAAAAGAAGCAAATTATGGCCTGCATCCATGTCAATGCATAACTGCTCGAAAGGCCGTGAGTTTAGAGCTCCTATTTTCACTCAGTTCACTATCTTAGCGCTTTGATCCGAAACCTTCTCCAATAGAGCTCGAAGTGTTTTAGAGGCAAATGCCTGACGATGTATCATGCAATGAATGGCTTCCTATTTTGGGACATGTTCCTTCACACTAAATTGAAATCCTGATTTGGTCACCCCATTATAGCTTATGATCCATCTGTACATCACCCACACATATTATCCCATAACATATTTTCTGGTTTAAGGAAAGATAAAACCTTTTCCAAAATAGCAGACGCCTTGGTAGTTGTTTCAAGAGAAGAACAGAAAATAAAATCTTCTTTAAGTGATCCTGAATGCATATACCATGCAAACACCATCAACTGAGAACACGATGCCACATCAGTCGATTCATCTATTTCAATTGCATAGAATCCAAATGCTATAGACTTTATAGCTTGCACAATTTGCTCTTTGATGTCAATGCCCATATCGCTGACCCTCCTTTGAACAGTATCGTTAAATAGTGAAACCACTGTAAGTGTTTTTTTTTTTTTAACTGATTCATTTTCCAACGCAATTTCCACCATCTTGAGACAACTAGGTTTGATCAAAGTGTCCCCTGTCACGGACATTCTTGGAGTTGTCGATCGATGAAAGAATGTCGAGCCATTTGTCTACAGGCGGCAGCCATCCTTTGAAGTTGGAGGCAGACTGTCCTGGTGAAAGTCGGCAAGATCTTTTGTTGTGGGGAAAACAGGTCTTCGGATCACAAGCCGGCAAGACTTTTTGAAGTACCGGGACAATTCCCCAGATGAAAGCATGACAGCCAGTCGGTTGTTTCCATCCAGTCGGAAAAGGAGAGAGGAAAATAGCTTCTAGACGCCTACTGTCTAGACAGCTTTGTGACGTCATTCAGACACAGTATTAAAACAGTCTGGATAAACAACTTTGGGGGGAGTCGACCAAATGTTGTGAAGCAATAAGGACGTGTGTGATATTCCTGATTTGATTCTGGAGAGAGACTACAGTGTCTTATGTTGATTTACATCGGCGGACATTATCCATTGTGTGATTTAGTAGTCTCGATTTCAAACAGGAATAAATATATGGTATTTAATTAAATAGACCCAAATTAGATTATTCTTAGGAATCGAGTGTGGTAATGTGCGTGATGAGAATGTATTATAGGAGTGTCGGCAGCAGTAGTACGCGTGATAGCGTGGT
>JACEFZ010004460.1:0-16721 GCA_014155875.1 Cepaea nemoralis
CTGGGGGAAAAGAAAACGGGGGGGGTTTTATTATTTTAAAAAGGGAAAAACAGTTTTTTTTTAAAACTTTAAGGGGGGCAAAAACTTTTGGGGTTTTTTGAAAACTTTAAAAAATTTTTTGGGAAAGGCGGACAGCTAGAGCATTGCTTTACTGATCCGGCAGCTCTTGAAGCTGCTTTTGTTCCAGATGTATCGGTGTTGCCTTTCCTCTGGAGTGTACTAGACAGGCCGAGAGATGGATCATGCTGCATGGGCAACACATGGTATCTAAATTCATCCCAGGCTTTGTGTTATGGAGAGTTGTAACTCCATTTTACAAACCATCAACTGTCAAGATGGCAAGGTGTCTGTATATGTGCACACCAATACTCATCGCTCTCGACCACACCATGACAGCCAATATTGGTGTCAGCTCACACGTTGTGGATACATCTAATAGGATAGTCCTCCTTAGGTTCATACTCAATCCATCATCTCCACCTTCTCCACGTTTTGCGCCTTTTTTCTGCCTGCTGCCACTTTTCCATACATAATGACCCCACACACTGACCCCACACACTGACCCCACACACTGGACTGACGTGTTCACATGACCTTCACCACCTGTTCTCGCACGCCACCAAGGCACCTGGTACAGCCACATGTATAAGCTGACATCAGCAAGGTACCTGGTACAGCCGGCTGTATAATAATAATAATAATAAGTCTTTATTTTCAAAGGGTTAAGAATTGGGCACGCAGGCCCGTCTGACATTCTGCCCTTCTTCTCTATTTCCTCTCATACATTCTTTCATTCAACATCACTTATGAAGCAACTTTTGACAACAAAGAACATTTAAAACGCATGAAAAATAATCAATAACAAATGACTCACTGAGGCAGTGTTTAACATGGGCATTATAAATAACTAAGGAGGGTGTAACGTGCCATACATAAGGGAATGTTTTTTGGCTAGTTGTCGTTTGAGATAAGTTACCATTATTGTCTTTTTTGTGTTATTTGTTATCGGGGCATGTAGTCTGTACTAAGGTAGTGTTCAAACAGGTTGCGAATGTATTTATCATGATTGGTGGTGTCTTTGATTTCTTGTGGAAGATTGTTCCACAACTGAGCGGCAGAGTATTAGGTGACATCAGCAAGGCACCTGGTACAGCCGGCTGTATAAGCTGACATAAGCAAGGTACCTGGTACAGCCGGCTGTATAAACTGACATCAGCGAGGTACATGGTACAGCGGGCTATATAAGCTAACATCAGCAAGGTACCTGGTACAGCCGGCTGTATTAGGTGACATCAGCAAGGCACCTGGTACAGCCGGCTGTATAAGCTGACATAAGCAAGGTACCTGGTACAGCCGGCTGTATAAACTGACATCAGCAAGGTACATGGTACAGCATGCTATATAAGCTGACATCAGCAAGGTACCTGGTACAGCCGGCTGTATAAGCAGACATCAGCAAGGTAATGGTACAGCCGACTGTATAAACTGACATCAGCAAGGTACCTGGTACAGCCGACTGTATAAACTGACATCAGCAAGGTACATGGTACAGCGGGCTATATAAGCTGACATCAGCAAGGTACCTGGTACAGCCGGCTGTATAAGCAGACATCAGCAAGGTAATGGTACAGCGGGCTATATAAGTTGACATCAGCAAGGTACCTGGTACAGCGGGCTATATAAGCTGACATCAGCAAGGTAATGGTACAGCCGACTGTATAAACTGACATCAGCAAGGTAATGGTACACCGGGCTATATAAGCTGACATCAGCAAGGTAATGGTACAGCGGGCTATATAAGCTGACATCAGCAAGGTAATGGTACAGCGGGCTATATAAGCTGACATCAGCAAGGTAATGGTACAGCGGGCTATATAAGCATACATCAGCAAGGTAATGGTACAGCGGGCTATATAAGCTGACATCAGCAAGGTACCTGGTACAGCCGACTTGATAAACTGACATCATCAAGGTAATGGTACAGCGGGCTATATAAGCTAACATCAGCAAGGTACCTGGTACAGCCGACTGTATAAACTGACATCAGCAAGGTAATGGTACAGCGGGCTATATAAGTTGACATCAGCAAGGTACCTGGTACAGCGGGCTATATAAGCTGACATCAGCAAGGTACCTGGTACAGCCGGCTGTATAAACTGACATCAGCAAGGCACCTGGTACAGCCGGCTGTATAAACTGACATCAGCAAGGTACATTGTACAGCGGGCTATATAAACTGACATCAGCAAGGTACCTGGTACAGCCGGCTGTATAAACTGACATCAGCAAGGCACATGGTACAGCGGGCTATATAAACTGACATCAGCAAGGCACCTGGTACAGCCGGCTGTATAAACTGACATCATCAAGGTAATGGTACAGCGGGCTATATAAGCTAACATCAGCAAGGCACCTGGTACAGCCGGCTGTATAAACTGACATCAGCAAGGTACATGGTACAGCGGGCTATATAAACTGACATCAGCAAGGCGCCTGGTACAGCCGGCTGTATAAACTGACATCAGCAAGGCACCTGGTACAGCCGGCTGTATAAGCTGACATCAGCAAGGTACCTGGTACAGCCGGCTGTATAAGCTTAAAAAAGTCGCTTAAAAGTCGACAGGGTCGACTTCATTGCACCGGGTTTTATCCCATATGGCTCGGTCTCTTTCCGCAGCGCGGAAAGCGTCGCACAAACACGAACTCCGTAGCTTTTAGCGACGACCCACAGGAGTCTCCGAAATATTTAACTCGTAAACCGAAGGGCGCCGCCCGGAATCGAACCCACAACCTTCGGAGCACGAGTCAAACGGCTTGACTACTTCGCCACAGAGACTCCCAAAGCTGACATCAGCAATCACTGTTCATATTCGGGCAGTCATTAAACCACTGCCACACATTTCCTGCACATTTTCCATGATGTTGTTTACCCTGTCATAGTATGGTCTCCGTGGTTTATATGTGGTTGTGTTTTCTTGTTGTTTGCTGATGAAGACTTCTCATCAGCAACGTAATTGTGTTTTAGGAAAGCTACTTCTTCTTCTTTACAGAAGTTCCAAGAGATGACGAGAGAGAGAGAGAGAGAGAGAGAGAGAGAGAGAGAGAGAGAGAGAGAGAGAGAGAGAGAGAGAAAGTCACAAACTAGAGAGGAGGGAGAGATAGAGCGACAAGGGGGGACAGAGAGACAGAGAGACCATATATATATATATATATATATATATATATATATATATATATATATATATAGAGAGAGAGAGAGAGAGAGAGAAGAGACAGAATGCATCCAGAAGACATTACACAGAACATAAAGTCACGAATGACGAACGAACTATATTGTCAACGGGTCACAAATTGGGCACTCATGCCGTCTTGCCTTCGAGCCTTCCAACGACCCGTACACAGACAAATATACACACACACGCCCACCCTCATCTAAATCTACACACACATTTCAGAAAGAAGTGACATTCACTCTCACATCCCCACACCTATATCTACACACACACACACACACATGTCACACACATTGTCATTCACTCCCACAAGCATATCTACAAACGCGAGCGCAGAAGTCCACACCGGAAATGAAATACTCACGTTTGTGACCTGTACTGCAGGAATGTTCGACCATTGGCGCCAGGCTGATCAATCAGACTTGAAAGTGTCTGACACACAGTGTCTGGCTGTCAGAGCAACAAGCACGTGAGTGCCACAACCTGCTACTCATCCTCCACAAGGACAGCCTGGGAACATGTGCACGCAGACAGTAAACCTCCTACATGTGTAGAGAAATTCCGCCTGGTCCCAACAGGCTGATGCGTAAATCATCCGCTTTCTGTAGCTCTCAATGGAAGCAGAGATCGGCTCCTAAATGATGATTGGATTTCTGTGGCAGACAGAATCCAGCTATAAGATATTCAGATTCCTCCATTGTAGATGATTTAAGTCTCATTTTACTGTGGTTGTTTTTTCCTCAACGCCTTCCTTGCAGTTTGTGTGTGAAGTGAGCCGGGTGTTGGCCCCTCCGGTCTTCTAACTTCGCCACATTACAGCTGGGCGGGAGGCGGCTAATTATCGGAGCGGGGTAGGTGGGGGGGGGGGGGGGTAGGAGAGAAATTACTGGAGCTAATGCAGTGCGTATTACCATGAACTGAGGGAGGGGGGTGGGAGGGGGGTATGTCTTAATTGATATACTCTGGTACAGCGATACAGTTGATAATCACTTGTGGTCTAGTTTAGCCACTGACAGTTTGTGGGTGGTATAGTTTAGTCACTGACAGTTTGTGGGTGGTATACTTTAGTCACTGACAGTTTGTGGGTGGTATAGTTTAGTCACTGTCAGTTTGTGGGTGGTATAGCTTAGTCACTGACAGTTTGTGGGTGGTATAGTTTAGTCACTGACAGTTTGTGGGTGGTATACTTTAGTCACTGACAGTTTGTGGGTGGTATAGTTTAGTCACTGACAGTTTTGTGGGTGGTATAGTTTAGTCACTGACAGTTTGTGGGTGGTATAGTTTAGTCACTGACAGTTTGTGGGTGGTATAGTTTAGTCACTGACAGTTTGTGGGTGGTATAGTTTAGTCACTGACAGTTTGTGGGTGGTATGGTTTAGTCACTGACAGTTTGTGGGTGGTATAGTTTAGTCACTGACAGTTTGTGGGTCGTATAGTTTAGTCACTGACAGTTTGTGGGTGGTATAGTTTAGTCACTGACAGTTCGTGGGTGGTATAGTTTAGTCACTGTCAGTTTGTGGGTGGTATAGTTTAGTTACTGACAGTTTGTGGGTGGTCTAGTTTAGTCACTGACAGTTTGTGGGTGGTATAGTTTAGTCACTGACAGTTTGTGGGTGGTATAGTTTAGTCACTGACAGTTTGTGGGTGGTATAGTTTAGTCACTGACAGTTTGTGGGTGGTCTAGTTTAGTCACTGACAGTTTGTGGGTGGTCTAGTTTAGTCACTGCCAATTTGTGGGTGGTCTATTTTAGTCATTGACAGTTTGTGGGTGGTATAGTTTAGTCACTGACAGTTTGTGGGTGGTCTAGTTTAGTCACTGACAGTTTGTGGGTGGTATAGTTTAGTCACTGACAGTTTGTCGGTGGTCTAGTTTAGTCACTGACAGTTTTTGGGTGGTCTAGTTTAGTTACTGTCAGTTTGTGGGTGGTATAATTTAGTCACCAACAGTTTGTGGGTGGTATAGTTTAGTCACCAACAGTTTGTGGGTGGTATAGTTTAGTCACTGTCAGTTTGTGGGTGGTATAGTTTAGTCACCAACAGTTTGTGGGTGGTATAGTTTAGTCACTGACAGTTTGTTGGTGGTTTAGTTTAGTCACTGACAGTTTTTGGGTGGTCTAGTTTAGTCACTGTCAGTTTGTGGGTGGTATAGTTTAGTCACTAACAGTTTGTGGGTGGTCTGCTTTAGTCACTGACATTTTGTTTGTGGTCTGTTGTAGAAATTAACAGTTTATTTATGGTATGTTTTAGAAATTAACAGTTTGTTTGTAGTCTATTTTAGAAATTGAAAGTTTGTTTGTGATCTATTTTATAAATTAACAATTTGTTTGTCGTGTATTTTAGAAATTGACAATTTGTTTGTCGTCGATGTTAGAAACTGACAGTTAGTGTGTGGTCGATTTTAGACAATTATAGTTTGGTTTTGGTCAGTTGTAGAAATTGATAGTTGTTTGTGGTCGATGTTAGAAATTGATGGTTTTTTGTGTGGTTTAGTTTAGAAATTGACAGATTGTTTGTTGTCTATTTTATAAATGGATATTATGTTTGTGGTCTATTTTATAAATGGATATTTTGTTTGTGGTCCATTTTAGAAACTGACAAGTTGTTTTTGGTCTGTTTTAGCCAGGAATGTCCCTCTACAACTGAAAGAAGACAGGAATGTCCATCTACAACTGAAACAAGCCAGGAATGTTCCTCTACAACTGAATCAAGACAGGAATGTCCCTCTACAACTAAGTATTTGTCTACAAAAGGTAATGTAAAGACAAGAGGAAAGACTTCACTGCACCAAGTTTATCCCATATGGCGCGGTCTCTTTCCGCAGAGAGGCCTTTCGAGAACTGGTAGCTGCAGCGACGACCCCCGGGAGTCTCCGAGAGAATTGCACTCATGAACCGGATGATGGAGCGAAGAAGAAAATATACTATCATACATGAATGATGGAGCGAAGAAGAAAATATGCTATCATACATGTATGACAGAGCGAAGAAGAAAATATATTATCATACATTAACCGAATGATGGAGCGAAGAAGAGGGTATACTATCATACGTGAATGAGTGGATCGTGTCTAGAATTTTTGTTTTAATGTATCGCTTTGGTCCCGTGTTCAGGGGAAGTAACGAGGCGGAAGGGCCGACTAGCCAGCAACAAACAGTTCTTGATTGTCCGGGCTCTCGTATTTGGACACACGGAACGATGTATTTTGAAGGAGACGTAACTCTCAGTGGCATGGACTCATTTCACGGTTCATTGATGCTCCATTAAGCCCTAGAAAATGTAATTCGTTTTATCTTACATGTGTCTAGTATCTGAGTTATCCGCAATGGACTATAGTAATTACAATTACCACCACCACCAGCATCTTCACCAACATCAATATCGACATCATAATTACCACCATCATCACCACCACTATCATTACCAGAACCAGAACCACAACCACCACCACTACAACCACCACCATTACCACCTTTATCACCAACATTAATAACCACCATCATCACCACCACTATCATTACCAGAACCAGAACCACAACCACCACCACTATAGCCACCACCACTACCACCTTTATCACCAACATCAATATCGACATCACAATTACCACCATCACCAACACCATCAACACCACCACCATCATTACTGTCGTAAAGTCCCTGGTGTGATGGGAGCTATTACCACAATGTATACGTGGAATCAGTTCTGGGTATGGGGTACCGGGGTTTCTGTCTACCAACATCTCCGGACTCTGGACACACCCTTCTTTCAACCTTTCTTTCAAGGGACGTTAAACACTAGTGTTTTATGCAGATGAAGTGACTCAACTCTGGTTTAGAACAAACATAAGAAGAAATAAACTATTTTACAACAGAGTGTCAGAGGAGATATGTTTATATAGAGGTAGGCAGTTGAAGGATAGAGAGGCACAAGATCAGCAGGGTGGGATCACGGCTCTCATCACCAAGCCGTCCACGTTTCAGTGTACCCAGTCTGCTGTCGGCGTTCTCTCACCGGGCTGCTGTAGATCCTCCCTAAGAATGGTCCGGTAGTTGCTCTCTGGAAGCTGGTAGGACATCTCGACAACCCACTCTGTGGACTTCTATCGGGTTTAGGCTGCAGTGGCGGGCGAGTTCACCAAAAATGTTGGCGTGTAGTTCGAGTCATCCATAATAGCCCTTCGTGCAATAAAAATGTTCATAACCAGTTCATAGAATGCACATGGATGCATAGAATCTATTAGTACACTGGATGAAACGACTGAAGCAAATAGTCTTCGATCATATGACTCCGGTATCTGGAGTCGGACCTAAAGGCAATGAAGTTTAATAGCAATGTCAATAAACCTCAGGGCCAGATGTATCATGATACGGGTTGTCAGACCCCATCTCTGGGCCGCAGTGGCTTGATATGACACAATAGTGTTCATGGTTACCTTATTGAGTGTCGGATGTCTGGATTGATGGCACAATCCCAAAGAAAGAAAGGGATACTAAGTTCCTCTTTCTCAATGTGATCCTGCCCGTTTAATTATGTTAACCTTAAATGGCTTCAGTTGTTTGAGTCCATAAATAGAGTTTTCAGAGAACCAAGGAATACCTCTATAGTCTGGTCCGGAAATTAAATGCCGTCATTCACGATCAATTATTTTGAAAACTGTCTGTTCCATCGTTATGAAATTTTCCCAGCCGTCTTATATTTACCCCCACCCAAGGAATATGTCTTTGAAAGGTCAAAAAACAACTTAAATCATTGAAATCGGCGACATTCCTTTGATCTTTTGCTGATCAACTAGTGATTTCTCGCTAACGAAGTTATTTTTACGGTAATGTGAGACATGTCAATTCTGTTGACACACAAAGGCGTATCCGGATTCGTATGAGAGTGGGTGCAATGAAAGAATTAGCTTAAAATCGACAGGGTCGGCTGCATTGCACCGGGTGTTTATCCCACATGGCTCAGTTTCTTTCCGCAGCGCGGAAAGCGTCGCACAAAGCACGAACTCCGTAGCTCCAGCGACGACCCTCGGGAGTCTCCGAAAAAATACACTCGTGAAATGAAGGACGCGGCCCGGAATCGAACATACAACCTTCGGAGCCCGAGTCAGACGGCTTGACCACTTCACCACGGAGAATCCCGAGAGGGGTGCAATGTGTAATATTAGTAAAGACAGAGAATTTACAGAGGCACGGGGTAAATAATTTGTAAATTAACAGGAAAGTAGAAGAATATATTTCTTACCTTATTTTTCATTGCCTTCTGTTTCTTCAGCTGATGCTGATGCTGTAATGTTTAGGGCCTGCAATTCGTCTGAATAGTTGGAGCAAAATATCCCAGTAAGTGTGTACGTAGATTAAGGTCTGCGATCTGCTCATACCTTAATCTGTGTCGGACGATTCCAGTAGGTTGATGATTGCTCTCGGTTGCATAAAATTCAATCCATCCTTTCTCCAATAGTCCTCTTCCTCTTTCAACACATGGTCCTGACGTTTTTTCCAGTAACTTTTATCAATATTTAATAGCGCAGACAGACAGACAGACAGACAGACAGACAGACAGAAAGGTAGGTAGGTAGGTAGGCAGAAAGGTAGGTGGGTGGGTGGGTGGGTGGATGGCTGGCTGGCTGGCTGGCTGACTGGGTGGGTGGGTGGGTGGGTGAGTCGGTCGGTCGGTGGGTCGGTCGATCCGTTGGTCGGTCGGTGGGTGGGTCGGTCGGTCGGCCGGCAGGCAGGCAGGCAGGTAGGTAGGTAGATTAGATAGATAGATAGATAGATAGATATCGGTTGGTCGGTCGGTTTGTCGGCCGGCCGGCAGGCAGGCAGGCTGGTAGGCAGATAGATAGATAGATAGATAAGCCGGCAGGCAGGCAGGCAAACGGGTGGGCAGGCAGGCAGGCAGGCATATAGATAGATAGATAGACAGACAGACAGACAGACAGACAGACAAATAGATAGATAGATAGATAGATAGATAGATAGATAGATAGATAGATAGATAGATAGATAGATAGATCCCCGCCAGAAGCCGGGCCTTGTCAGCTAGTTTATTTATATAATCACTTTTCATGAAAGAACCCCCATTTGGAGACACCTCTGAATCTTCGCGCTGTTTGTTTCAAAACGGAAATCACGTGAAAATTTCAAAATCTGCCGGGACTTCTCTTGGTGAAGCTGTAACACTGTTAAAATCATGGACGTAATCTCTAAATCGTAATTAATATACCGCATATAAACTAACTTTGAAATCTGCTGTAAAATCTCCAGAACAAAATTTTTTCTGTTGGGTGGACATAATGATAAGGTTATATGCTAAATCTCATCATTTTACCTCAGTATGGTTACTGAGATATTGAATTTTATATTGAGGCAAAAAAAAAAAAAAAAAAAAAAAAAAAAAAAACAACACTATAGGAATACAATTACAAGTATTTCCCCTTTATACCCAAAATCCCCATTTAGTGCTTCCTTGCCTCTTCTCTCTCAGTTAACCTAATTTTATCTAGGGTTGTTAAAACAATTGACTATGACAAGTAAAAACACTCAATAAATGACATGACCTAATTTTTACGATTTAATAAACATAAACATAGGTGGTAAGCATTGCATGAAAAAAAAAATCACAATCTTATTCATTCAATAAGGACATATACATCTAATGATAACAATACATAATTTATGTGCTACACATATTGGTTATATCACCAACAATATCTCTGTCTGTCAGTCCAGGTTTGAGGATCCATCTGGCTACAATCAATGGACGTATGTTGTTTTCTTCTTCGTGTTGATCTGTTCCAGGTCTGAGCAGAATGTTGGCTCTATTTCTCCTTTGCTAAATAGACTAAGTAAATTTTGATACCTGTCCTTTGCAGAGGAAATCTTGCAGGTGAATAGCTGTCTGCACTACTCTATCAAGGGCATCACTCTACAAGGTGCTCACTCAACAAGGTGCTGCACTCACAAAGTGCTGCATTCAACCTAGTCAGGTCTGTATCTAGCAGTACTTAGCCACTATCTGAAATTTCAGCAATCAACATACATCTAATCATACCATCAATATGACATTAGAAATGTAAAGCTGTACTTTTCAAGAAAAACAATAGGTGAAATCAATAAAATGAATATTTAAATATTGAGCACAACCCACTACTGGCAACGCCGATCGCACTCCGGCACGAACCTAAGACCTATCCACGTCATGGACGTGGATAGGCCTTAGGTTCGTGCCGGAGTGCGATCGGCGTTGCCAGTAGTGGGTTGTGCTCAATATTTAAATTTCAAATCCCGAAACAACCAAATAATCAATTTTATCAGTTGCTCACTGGATTTAGGAGGCCTGGTGTTCCTTGCCAGTGAGAAGTCCTGATCGTTCGGGTCCACATCGATTGACGGACGTCAGTCGCGGCGATTGGGCAATCTTGAGCATGGCCTACGATGGGTAGCGTTGTGGTATTCCGGTGTGGTAATTTGGCGTGTCCAGTGTGTGCTGCGTGGTTACACACCCGCTTCACACGCGTGATCCGAGGCTTGTTTCCGGGTCCTGTCAGGGATATGCACTACTGACGAGCTCAAACGAGGGCGGGACTCGAGTATGGTGCTTCCATGACGTGGATAGGCCTTAGGTTCGTGCCGGAGTGCGATCGGCGTTGCCAGTAGTGGGTTGTGCTCAATATTTAAATTTCAAATCCCGAAACAACCAAATAATCAAAATGAATATTGTTCTTGGAGAAAAATAAACATAGGAGAAAGATAGTCTTGGTGTTCTCAATTAGTTATCACCAACATAATTGTTTGCTCTCCATCCCATCTTGCACTATCAGGTGTTCAAGGTTTAAACTAGCAAATGTGCAGTTTCATCTTCACTTATGCCTGTCCTCAGGTCTCCAGGTTAAGTAATACCTTGATTGATTTGGAATTTGACAATTATGTTGACCATCCTCTTCTGTACCTTGTTATCTATTCTCCATTTTCTTCTATTAAAGAAAAAGGGTCCTATACACTAAGGGTTTTAAAAATCATTCCCGCCCAATGCAATGAGTATTTGCTTATCTTATATATAAAAGGCAATCTCCGTCTGTATGTCTGTATGTCTGTATGTCTGTATGTCTGTATGTCCTTTATGCGGTTGCGAACGGTCCATCCGATTGAGATGAAATTTTCTACACGTCTTCCTCTCATTTCCGCGCTGCCAACTGTGATATTTTTTAGTGTGAAATCGGCTACTTACTTAATATTATTTAATTTTTCATTTTACATTATAATTTATATATAGCAAGGGGACTTAACACTAGAAAAGTTATTTCAAGGGGCATAACTTTTAATAACTTTTCTGTATACCTTATAGTCATATTGTTGCATCGTTTTCGAAGATTTATAAACTCTTTGTCTATAGTTATGTACCGGCATATGAGTTATAATAAATAATGATAAATCTTTAAGGCATTTTCAAAGTTTTCATAAAAATAATGCATAATGCATAACATTTTAACTCATCTTTTTATGCTTAAGAAGTTATCTACAGTCATGCAGGTGATTAGAAACAGTTTTTCATTAAAAATAATGGATGGTGTGTGGAAGGACATTCTTTTAAGTTACTTTTTTTGTTGTATGAATTAATGATACGCTACCCCGCCAGGAGCTGGGGAGAAGCCACGCCGGGTCAGATAGATAGACAGACCCACCTTTTCGCTGCAGTTATCTACAGGCATATGCGTTATAATCCTCCTCCTCCTCTCCTCCTCCTACCCTCTTCCTCTTCCCCTCCCCTCTTCCCTCTCCCTACTCCATCATCCTCCTCCCTCTTTCTCCTCCTCCTCCCTCTTCCTCCTCCTCCCTCCTCCTCCCTTCCCTCCTCCTACCTCCTCGCCCTCCTCCCATCCTCCTAAATCACTCCTCTTCCTTCCTCCTCCCGTCTCCTCCTCTCTCCTCCTACTCCTCCTTCTCCTCCCTCATCCTCCTACGTCCCCCCCCCCTCATCCCTCTCCTCCTCCCTCCTCCTCCCTTCTCCACCTTTTTCCTCCTCCTCCTCCTACCTCCTAACTCTCCTCCTCCCTACTTCCTCATCCCTCCTCCTCCCTTCTCCTCCTCCTCCCCTCCTCCTCCTCTCTCCTTCTCCTCCCTCTCCTTCTCCCTCCGCCTCCTCCCTCCTCCTCCTCTCTCCTCCTCCCCCATCTCCCTCCTCCTCCCTCCTCCTCCCTCCTCCTCCTTCTCCCCCTGCGTTCTTCTCCTCCCTCCTTCTCCCTCCTCCTCCTTCTCCTTCCTCCTCCCTCTCCCTCCTCCTCCCTCATCCTCCTCCCTCCTCCTCCCTCCTCCTCCTAATCACCCCCTTCTCCTCCTCTCTTCTTCCTCCTCCTCCCTCATCCATCCTTCCCCCCTCATCCTCCCTCCTCCTCCCTTCTCCCCCTCCCTCCTTCTCCTCCCTTATCCCCCTCCTCCCTCCTCCTCCTCCCTCCTCCTCTTCTCTCCTCCTCCCTCTACCTCCTCCCTCCTCCCCCTCCTCCTCTCTCCTCCCTCCTCCTCCTCTCTCCGCCTATCTCTTCCTCCCTCCTTCTCCTCCCTCCTTCTCCTCCCTCCTCCACCTCTCTCTTCCTCCTCCCAGCTCCTACTCCTCCTTTTTCTTCTTCTGCTGCTGCTGCTGCCACCGCTCCATGTACCCAAGTTAATTGTTGGGGAAGATGTAAAGACCTTTCAAGTGCTCTTTCTAATGCTTTTTGTACGTTGGTCTTCGTTTATCTAAGGTTGTTCTAACTGCAACCAAAAAATGATTAGACAGACAGGCAGGCAGACAGACAGACAGACAGACAGACAGAGAGGGAGGGACAGACAGACATACAGACAGACAGACAGTCGGGAACGGGAACTTATATGACTACTTATATGAATTAAATGAGATGCTCCCCATCAGGGGTTGGGCGAAGCCGGGCCGGGTCAGGCAGACAGACAGACAGATAGACAGACAGACAGATAGATAGTCGGGAACGGGAACTTATATGACTACTTATATTAATTAAATGAGATGCTCCACACTAGGAGCTGGGCGATGCCGGGCCGGGTCAGACAGACAGACAGACAGACAGACAGATAGTCGGGAACGGGAACGGGAGCTTATATGACTACTTATATTAATTAAATTAGATGCTCCACACCAGGAGCTGGGCGATGCCGGGTCAGACAGACAGACAGACAGACAGATAGTCGGGAACGGGAACTTATATGACTACTTATATGAATTAAATGAGATGCTCCACACCAGGAGCTGGGCGATGCCGGGTCAGACAAACAGACAGACAGGCAGACAGACAGACAGGCAGACAGACAGATAGACAGACAGACAGATAGTCGGGAACGAGAACGAGAACTTATATGACTACTTATATGAATTAAATGAGATGCCCCCCACCAGGGACTGGGCGAAGCCGGGCCGGGTCAGCTAGTAACCAATATAAGTACATCATGGTCTCAGTTCTTGTATATTATTCATGAGAATTCTTTTCTGATCACAAGGTTCCAGTCGAGTATCTTCCCTCCTGTTCACCATGTCTATAATATGCTTTTACCTTATTTATCACCATCATAATCATCATTATCATCATCATCATTATTATTACAATCATCATCATCATTCTCATCATTATCATTATATCATTAACATCATCATCATTATCATTACAATCATCATCTTCATTACAATCATCAAGACACTAGCCCAAATGTTGTAACATGAGTGATCTATGATACAAAATGGGGCTTTGCTTAAGACACAAAACCAGATGCTTGTAGTACGCATGATGTAATATGGGTTGTGTCGTGCTTGGGGCACAAACCGAGATGATGATACCATGAATGATATATTATACAAAGTGGTGTCATGCGTCGGAGTGCACTAAATGATTAATTAGTGTTTGGGTTATGCCGAACATATTCTCTTGTGATAGACAGGATAGTAGTAATGTAGGGCGCGCAGACACGTATTTTGACATCCAATATGGCGGCTGATATGTTTTTTGCCGACTGAGGGGTAAATGGATGCGGACTTTTGGGTGAAATGTTTTTGGCGGGTTTCTGTAAAAGTAATTATGGCTGCCTGGTCTATTTTTTTGGTGGGAACAGGGGTATATTTTGGTTGATGGGTTGTTTCTGTGAAAGTAATTAAGGTAGTGTATGAATGTGGCGGTGTGTGAAGGGGTTGAAGGGAAAGTTATATATTGTAGGTTAGAAAGGAACGGAATATATGATCTGTTACTATGTGTGGTGAGGGCGTGATGTATAAACTGCCAAGGGTGTGACGGGTCGTCTTTATACTCGACGAAGCATGGGTAGAGGTGTAGATGGTTACTATCATCTGGAACAGTGTGATAGTAGTGTCTAAGTGAAAGTAAAGGGTGGTATGTTCATAGTAGCTTATTCACTACCATCATTACAAAGGAAATCTTATAAAGTAGATGTAATGGGTTTCATTTGGTGGTAAGGGGTGGGTACCAAGGTATTAGTGGTCAAGTAGGAGTGGTCGATATAGGGGTGGTAATAAATGTAATGGTTATTGATAAGAGGTGTTATGTTCACAGTTACACACTGGTCAACCAGTGGTCAAGCAATGGTCAAGTAATGGCAAGTAGTCAAGTAAGGAAATTATAGGGAAAAGTGGTTGTAATGATATGGTGATGATTAAAGAGTGGTAAATTAGTGGTCAACCAGTGGTCAACCAGTGGTCAAGTAGTCAAGTGAGGAAAATTTTAGAGAAAAGTGGTTGTAATGCTATGGTGGTGATTAAAGAGAGGTCAAGTAGTGGTCAAGTGAGGAAAATTTTAGGGAAAAGTGGTTGTAATGATATGGTGATGGTTAAAGGGTGGTAAATTAGTGGTCAAGCAGTGGTCAAGCAGTGGTCAAGCAGTGGTCAAGTAGTGGTCAAGTGGTCGAGTGACCACTTAAATTGTAGAGGACGATGTGCCTAAGATAATGGTAGTGGTTAAAGTGATCAATGACGTGGTCAAGCAGTGGTCAAGCAGTGGTCAAGTGGTCGAGTGACCACTTAAATTGTAGGGGAAAGTACGTATAGTGCAATGGTGATGGGTAAAGTGAGGAGGAATCACTAGTAGTGATAATAGTACTACCAATATTAGCGACAAGAATATTAGCTGGTGCGTTGTTAGAGATACAAGTCTCTTTTTTGTGGGGTGTGTAAAAATCATACAAAGAGGGTCATACAAACACAAAGACAGCCAAGTACACACATACACACCCATCGCCTACCATTACTACTGTCATCACAACTATACACAAGTACAGACACACTCACCCATACACAAGAACACTCAAAGACAAACACAAAGACAACCAAACAAACACACATACAGACACAGACAAACCATACCGTTACGACTGTCACAACAACAGCTATACACATGTACACACCCATAATCAAATACACAAAGAGGGTCACACAAACACATACAAACACAAAGACATCCATACACAGTACGATTGCCTGGGACCATCAACACGCACGTTTCAGGGCTACGTTCAAGAATTCGTAATGAGAAAAACACGCGATGGTACCAGTACACCCGTGGTATGAATGTGAGGCGTCTGCGGCAAACACGCGGTGGTACCACTAACCCCTTGCTATGAATGGGGTGAGCATCATGGTATTATTGGTTGTTTCAAGTGGCTGGCTTTTCCCCCCTTCTTTTCCGAGAGACAGCAACAGTGATATATATATATATATATATATATATATATATATATATATATATATATATATATATATATATATATATATATATATATATATATATATATATATATATATATATATATAGAGAGAGAGAGAGAGAGAGAGAGAGAGAGAAGAAAAAACCATACAACGGAACAAAAACATAATAAAATAGAGAAACAAAATTAAAAACAAATAATAACATTTTCAAATGGCTTTTATTGGTATACAACATTTAAAAATGGCTTCGTTTACGATCGACTTGATTATTGTAGAAAGACTGTCTGGTACTTTCAGAGGCTTGTCTTGACTGTCGGTAGATTGCTCTGGCTTGTATGTAGCTTGGTCACCGTAACTTAACTTCTCAAAAGCAGCTAGAATGTCAGACTTCATCGAGACGAGAGATTCAAACTCTGCTTTCGTAAGTGTAATTCCCACATTGGAAGGATACACCATCTCAGAATCATAATACTGATATAGATGGAGTGTCGTCGTTCCTGTGTCTTGAGAAACTGTCACCGCTTTCAACTGTTGTCTAGTTGTCTGGGCATATCAACAGGTCTTGACATGAATAACCACTTGGGTGTAGACATCTTGATCGTTGTAGACACAAAAAGACGAGTGGTCGTCTCAGTTTATAACGACGAATTTATCTAGTTTTAAACAGTTCTGGACTTGTCTTTTTTAACCACGGAGTAACCAATCGAAACACGAGACGATCGTTCACGTGTTGTCTGTGTCCAAATGGTTGCAGGATACGTGACATGCTCGAGGGGGATTTC